>LPNX011159483.1:93040-115791 GCA_001517045.1 Pseudotsuga menziesii | reverse complement strand
GAATATTTCTTTCCCAGTCTAAGTATGCTTGTGACCTTCTTCGTCGCTTCCACATGGAAGATTGTAAACCAACCCCTTCTCCCTTCTAGTTTGGAGTCAAGCTTTCTACCACTTGTACTTCCCCTGAAGTAGATGCCACCTTGTATCGTCAGCCTGTTGGTAGTCTTTTATACTTGACTCATTCCCGTCCTGACCTTTCCTTTGTCGTTGGTCATGTTTCCCGTTATATGCAAACTCCTCATGAAAGTCACTGGAAAGCAGCAAAAAGAATACTTCGATATATTCGAGGTACAATTCAATTTAGGATTCATTACAGTACATGGGGGAAACCTTTGTTAGTTGGTTTCACTGATTCAGATTGGGTCGGTGATCCTGATGATCGGAAGTCTACTGCAGGTTATGTTTTCAGTCTGGGATCTGGACCTATCACTTGGGCTTGTAAGAAACAACAAGCTCTTGCTCTTTCTTCAGCAAAAGCAGAATATCGAGCCGCAGTTAATGCCAGTCAAGAAGCTTTATGGCTTCGACAGATCCTTTCAGAGTTTGGATTCGAGCAGCAGCAACCTACTCCACTTTGGTGCGACAATCAAAGTGCCATCAAGCTTGCCAAAGATCCAGTTCTACATCAGCGCAGCAAACACATTGAGCTACACATGCACTTCATCAGAAATCTTGTTCATGATAGTGTTATTAAAGTTCTCTATTGCCCTATAGATGATCAAGTTGCAGACATCTTCACCAATTCTCTTACAGAAGCGAAGTTTTCTAAACTTCAGTCTATGTTAGGAGTTCAAGAATGTGTCATTAAGGGGGGATAGGCTCTAATGCCTCCTTCCTTCTCCTAATAGTGTCACTTTTGTAAATCCTTCAATCCTATTCCAAGTTGTTCTTAAGGGGGGATGTTAGGATATTTAGACACTTAGGAGTTAGTTAAGATCAACTTGTGTAATATATCCGTTAGGTAAAAGTGTGTTTCTTTAGTATACATTAGTATGCATTTGTAAATATTCTAATCTGACAGTCATGATATGTTCTAGACATAGAGTGATCCGACGGTTCAACTTCTCTTAGATCATACCTACCATTGATCCGTGGCTTAACACCCGATTGGTCTATGATCTCTATTTAAAGAGCATAGAGGGTCCTTGGCTCGTTGATCGATTATGAGAAGCTCATGTAGCTTTCTTTCTTTTGCATAATAAATTGCTCCAAGTAGCTGTTTGGCTGGGGCCGTGGATTGTTTCCCTCTCGAGGGTTTTAACCACGTGACAAACATTGGTGTATTAATTTGTGATCTGTTTGTGTGAAGCGGTTGTTCTTGGTGTTCGGTCCTTTGGGAGTACCTTGTGTACCCTAACAAATATCACTCCCAAAATAACACCTACACCTATATTGGTGAGTGTCATTTAAGATTTTTCCAAACATTCATCCTTGCTGCAAGTATAAAATGACTATGCAACCTCTGGGGAGTGATCTCTCTTCTTCTCATGAGATTATTTTTGAGTGGTTGATAGTGGAATGGTAAATACTGTTATGTTTGATCCTATCATGTTAAACACTGGTTGTAATCTCGTTTAAAAAAAGAAGGATAAATGATTTTTTAATAGTGATTCTATAACTTGGCTTCTCATTTTAGTTCGACATTGATGAAAATACATGTCATTCTTAAATTGTTATTATGACTAAGACATTTCTTGTTGTGACTATGCTACAGTTTTAGTCCTCATCTCACACCATGCCTAAGAAGAGTGGAAAGAAGAAAGCCAAGGCTACCGAGACTGATTCAGATGTGGAAATTATTTCCAGGATGGAAATCATATATGAAGAAACTAAGGCCATCACAGGGGCTGATCAGGAGTTCAAGTGGGGTGAAATATACCAAATGACCAGAGACCCAAATGTACCTGAGGAGGTCTTGGAAGACATGACCTTATATGAAAATATCAGAATATCAGACATCACTAAGGCAGCCACGCGTCCAAAGATTTTTCCGTGTGCCAAAGTAGTCAGATGGATTCTACCCCGGACAGACTCATCCACGATGATGATTTCCAACATCGAAGGGGAAGCGTTCGCTTCTTTCACTCCGACATACATAACTAGGGCCTACAAACTAAAAACCCCACATGTTACGATGACAGATGAATGGGTTAAAAATGTGGAGTTGGACATTATGGAATGTGCCAAAAGGATCATGGTCGCAAGTAAACAGCTACGACAAAAAGCCTCTGGAGAATATGAGACTCCAAGTTTACACACCCCTTACAGGGTCATAAACTTAATGCTAAATAGGATTGGTCGGGAAAATGAGAAATTCTATAAGTTAAGTTGGATCCTATTGATGTACTTTGTTGCCTTGTAAGGCACAATTTTCAATTGGGCGGAAATTATATCAAGCACCTCATCCTCATGTATAGTTTCCGCACAGGGAGGAATGACTCAAAGAAAGTCAGAATACTATATGGCCTCATACCTAATTGATTGCATCCGGTGTATACACTTATTCCCAAATCTCAATTGTGATTGGGATTACACTAAGACTCCTATATATGCAGCCTATCAAATTCTGTGGGTGCATAAGTACTCAATCTTCTACAAGCTTATATGCGAGGAGTTTCCGATGCCTCTATACGAACTAATTTTCCTCAAAGAGTCTGACTATATGTCAGAAAGTGCCATGGAATTCATATGTGAATACGGGGATTTTATTTCTCTCAGGAAGGTACTTACCTGAGAATGTATGGAGGATCTAGAGCCCCATCATTGTTGCTTAAATATGGTATCGATTATGTAGTCCACAAGGAAGCAATTAGATAGTTGTTCATAGATGGAGTAGGCAATTTCCTATTCGACATGAAGAAGGCAGTTTTCCCACCACTGCCCTTCTGCATAGACAGTTATAAATTCATGAGGGTAAAAAATGTATCTGAATTTGTAAAAGATCTAGAAAATTTCCACTTTGGGGAAAAGAGTTTCCACAGAAATGACTCATTTGAAAAGGTTGTAAACCATTGTGCGACTGCAGGAGTTCATTTTGAATACTCTCATAATTTTGATAAAGATGAGGAGACATACAAGAATGCCTACAACATGACTGCTCTAAGTAAGCATTTCAACAAAAATATCATCACTAGTCGGGGCAAAGGTAGCAACAGTACAACAGAAAAACAGAAGCAACAAGAAGAAGTTGCAAAGAAACGAGCAGAACATGCTCGAAGGCTGCTGGAAGAAGATGAGAAGCAACTAGATGAAGAGTCTCAAATAAAAAGGGAGGAGGAAGAAATATTACAGAAGGAATCAGAGGAAAGAGTGCGAAGAGAAAAGCAGCCGAGGAATTGAGAAAGAAGGAGCAAGTGGAAAAGGACAAAAAAAAATTGAACCAGGACACTACCCAAGACAATTCGATGGATCCTCCTACCTCTGACATGATCACAGTATGCCACATTCCTCTTGCAAAACTTGGATTGGTTCCTTTCACTCCATCCAAGCATCACACAATGGCATGCTTGGACACTATATTCTTTGACAAGGACAGAAAAACTATTGTTAGAAGGTCAGAGAAAAGGTTAAAGATCGGTACACAACCTGATGTGATCACAGTGACCAAAAAAACCGTTGTGGAGAACACCAATCAAGACCCCAAATTCCTAACATCGGTCAACATAGCAGCCGCTCAAGCCAACACTGATAATGTTGACAAGTTGGTAGAAGACGCAGAGCATTATAAAGAAAATATGTTTAATATGAAAGACACTCTAATCAAGGAAAGAGGGGAAGGCCGAGAACTTAAAAGAAAGCATGAGGCTACCCTATCTGAGAAATAAAGCCTCCAAAGGGAGTATCAAGATTTAGAAATAGAAAAGGATGCACTGGAGGTGTAGGTGTCCATCATGGAGGGTGAGAAAAAGGATTTTGAAGACAAGGTTGTAGAACTAGAATCACAGAAATTCGCTACCAACCAACAAGTGAGGGAACTCAGAACCCGAGTGGAAGAGATAATGTTACAGAGGGGATCTCTTGAGACTCAAATGAAAGAAGCCGATGAAAGGAAACCTGACATAACCTCTTTCCGTGATCAAGCTTGCATGACTCGAAGAAAGATTCATTAGGCCCAAGTAAGAATTACAGATAATATATATAAGGTCAAACAAGGATAGACCAAACTGAAGGAAATAACAGATAACTCATCTAATTTCAGGGCAAAACAACTAGAAGTCGGTACGAAAGTTCAGATCCAGCTGACTTGGGTGGATTCCAATTCAACTTTTCTTGAACACTTGCCTTAGAAGACACCGGAAGGTTTAAAAATAGAATTGGCACTCCTAGAATTTTCTAGAAAATCCTCTGTAAGATTGAATAATGAAGTCGAAAAAACTCTGGAGAAATGCACAGAGTTCTACAAAAAGATGCATCAAGTTCATAATAAATTCCATAATTCTTCACTTACAAAAGCTTATGACTTCTCAGACAAGTATCAACATATGGTGTATGTTCAAGAAAATGAATGAATGAAAATTAACAAAGCATTCAGAAAATTGAATTCATTAGTAAAGAAGTTGTTAAAATATGGATTGCGTAAGCCTCTGTTAGTAATTATCTCCTGGAAGACCTGTACAGATGAACTCCTCCAAAAGTGACACTTGTGGAGGGACAACTGGCTGTACATGAAGTAACTTTAAGATTGTTGGAGCCAATAGATTATCGGAACATTACAGGAGAAGCTAATGTGTGGGGTGAATACATTTCAAGACCAACAGGGACTGCTTTAAATCTTGTCTTTTCTGTATTTTGTCACTTTATGTAATTTGTTATTTTCTTTTCCTAGTTCAAGGCACTAAAGGACAAAATTTTATAAGTCCTAAAGTCAGGGCAGTCAAAGAATCATTTGTAATTGTATTATAAATATAGGTAGGAGGTAGAATAGAAGGGACTTTTCGCTGGCATAAGGAGGATAGTTTATTTGTAAGAAGAACTACTTTTTCTGCTAATAAAGAAGGACACATTTTGCTAGGAAAGGACTGAATGGTTTTTTGCATGAATGATGTGGAATCTGAATATGGAATTACTTCCATTTAGTTTATGTTCTAATTGTGAGATCGTTCTAACTCTCTATGAATTATTTCTTTAATGTTGAATGGTTTTACTTTATATATAAGTCCTCTGTATGAATTGAGCAATGAATGTTTGTTATTTCAAGGTTATCTTTGATTATCTTTCTGCTGTAATTGTGCATCTTGAATTGAAACAATTATCTCTTAGATTTATGGCTAATAATTACAACATAGTGCTCTATGTATTTTAACTTTTCTCCCCTCGGGGATAGGATAGATTAGCTTAGAATATACCAGAACGTAGTTGTTTTGCTTTTATAGAAGTGATTGAGGAGCAAGAGCGATAAGATGGGAGGTACAGACCTACGCATCTCTAGTGAGGTTCTTGTTCAATAGTCACTTGCATTTAGCTTAGGCATTCTGCATTTCATCCATATAAAAGAAAATCACATAAACGTTGGACCAGTACGCAACCGGTAAAAGACTTAAACAAGCTTTAATTCTACGGTAGCTGGGCCGCTAACCAGACGGGTTCCCCATTCGAAATGGTGAACGATCTAGTTGGGATTGATTATCGGGGAGAATCCCTACTGTCAGTACATGGGATTTTTCAGGCATCAACATGTACGCATGTTGTTCGGTCGTAATCACTCCTTGTGTGTCTGTTCCCATGTTGGAGATGATGAGAGGTCACAAGGAACTTGGTGTGCGCATGGGCGGTTCTCGCATAGTGGTAGACACAGGTTGTCTTGGTGATGGTAATAAGTCCTCATGTGCTCCCATGTTTGTAGAATGCAAGTTGACTATGGCAAGACATGATTCACTTGGTGTGCTCCTAGGTGATTCTCGCATAGTGGTAGACACAGGTTTTCTTGGTGACATAAATATGTCTTGGTGTGCTCATATGTTGGTAGAACGTAGATAACCAGTGATATGCATCTGAGTTGTGCTTCGTGTATGATGATGATATGACTCGGATATGACAAGATGATGAAGATACAACAATATGAAGGTAGGAGACGCAGGTGATTGCAATGAATGGCCCTAGGTTGTACCTACGCGATGGATTGCTCGTGGATATGATGAAGACATATATGAGGACTAGGCCTACACCCATCATGAAATAGGGATGGATCTGTAGAAACTTCCTATGAAAAATAGATATACAAACGTCACTTTTCAATGATTGACAATATGAGGACTATGGAAACAATGACGATGATGATTCAGTTACGATGACGTGACTAGTTTTATTGAAGACAATGGCGGGAGAATACCTTCCTAGTTAAGAGGGATTGTTGTTGTATTTGTAACTTCGAAAGATATTCTGATGTATATTATTATTGTATATTGGTGTGCCCCCATTATAGATGTGTTTCCATCCTTTCGGGATGTCATTATTGTCTATGGTCATTGAGGTAAATCCTCCGTTGTAAGTCGGGGTAGTAGTCCCCAAGTCAAATATAATAAAATGTATTTTTAGGTCCCTCTAGGAGAAGTCGGCCCAATTAGGGTAACAAGCCGAACCAGTCAAGTTGTAAGTTCAGTCACATGAGGAGTATAAATAGGGAGGCACCCTCCCTCATTTATACACACACTCGCTCACTCAAGTTCTCATGAGGAGAGAGAGAGAGAGCTACAGTAGATTTCTTATACTTGGATATTTACATCTTGTGATATTTTCTTAGCGACGAAACTATTATGATGAAGATTGTGGGGTTTTCTCCTTTATGGTTTCCCCAAGGAATTTTTTTTTGTCTTATGTATCTTCTCTATCTTGTGCATCTTAGATATTTTGTTGTGCTTGTTATTCTTTAAAATAAAGATTCTAATCAATTTGAATAAGACAATAAAAACTAACACATTAACCCACCACTGGAGGAATATTTGAGTCCATAAGCAACAGTACCTCAAAGGTACCTAACCACATGCTTAATTCCTAACTTAATTAGCATTTAATACATTTTCATAATAACAACATAAAGAGGATCACTAAAAGAAACACAATCACAAGGTACACAACAATTTATCCTGGGAAAACCCAACAAAACTTCATCAATATAGATTACCAGTATGCAATGACCAAAGAACAAGGTCTCATAGACAGAGAGACCAAACCCCAAGCATAAGATCCAAAACACCAAAGACACTAGTCCTTCTCCTTCTGTGTCCCTCCTTCTTTCTCTCTCTTGCGCAACACAAATGTGTGAGTGTGTACAAATGAGGGGTGCCTCCCTATTTATACTAATCTTCCCAACTGACATTTTTCCTAGTGGGTCGACCTCTCTAACTAACAGGGTCAACCTACCTAGGAAATCCCACAATAATAATTATATTATTATTTTCAGTGTGCTACTGAACCGACTTACAACATAGAGTTTATCTTGTGACTTTTACATGACCTTTTACATCGGTAACATCTCCTGAAGGAGGAATAATAATAATGTGAAGTATAAGTAGAATATTCATTAGAGGAAATTTGAGGTCTAAAATGGGCCTCCTAAGGAAAATAATAAAATAATAGTTATTAATTTTGGAGGAAGAATGAAAAAAACTATTTTTTTTGTTTGTATTTTCGACATATCTCCCTGCGGTTTTACTCAAATTCCAAGCGAGAGAGCTTGTTGGATGCTGAATTTAATTCTGCATCCAACGAGTACCCATGCTGCATACTTTTGACGAACCCCGATACCCCAAAAATAAGAAATACCTGAAAAAACATGATGATGCAATCATCATCACGTTTTTTTAGGTATTTCTTATTTTTTGGGTAGCGGGGTCCATCAAAAGTATGTAGTGTGGGTACTCATTGGATGTGGAATTAAATTCTGCATCCAACGAGCTCTCCCGCTTAGAATTTGAGTAAAAACATAGGGAGATGTGTCGAAAATACGAACAAAAAAAGTAGTTTTCTTTTATGAAAAATATGTGAATTCAACCATTATGGTTGACTATTTTTATTGAAATTCTATGGGTTCCTGAATTGCAACTCACAAAATTTATTGTTGGTGCATTTCTTATAAGGCCCATTTTAGACCCCAAATTTCCTCTAATGCTTCGAAGTTACCTTATTTCAACACTCCCCCTTAACAAGAAGGGTACTCTACTGACAACAACAACAACTATTGTGGCTCGACACAATATCATTGGAAGGAGAGAGAGGAGGCATCATCAACATCAGATTTTGGAACCCTGTCTGGTACATCTATAGATCATTGAAAGTTTTGAACAACATCATCATCTTCAGCGCGAAGCTAGAGGATCAACATCTTCAGTAAAGAGCTGAAGTATCATCTTCAACATCTTCAGTAAAGAGTTGAAGTATCATCATCAACATCTTCAGTAAAGAGCTGAAGTATCATCTTCAACATCTTCAGTAAAGAGTTGAAGTATCATCATCAACATCTTCAGTACAGAGCTGAAATATCGTCATCAACATCTTCAGTACATAGATGAATTTTCATTATCTGTAGTATGAAACTAGGGAATCATCATCTGTAGGAACATTATCAGTAGCATGGAGCTGGAGCATCATCATCTACAGCATGGAGCTGGAGCATCATCTGCAATATGGAGCTAGAACATTGTCATCATCTACTGGAACATCATCATATGCAACATGGAATTGAATCATCATTTACAGCATTGGACTGGGGAATCATCATCTGCATAAAAACGGATACATCACTAGCATCGACAACATGAGGTTGGATCATTAGCATAAGGTTAGAATAACAACAACAACAATAGCACAAGGTTGGCTCATTAGCATAAATCTAGAATAACAACAACAATGAAAACACGAGGCTGGCTCATCAACATAAAGTTGGAATAACAACAACAACATGTGACATCATCATCAACAACTCAAGGCTGGAGCAACATCATATAGGGCAGGTATAACAACAACCAACATGATTCTTCCTTTCGGAATTACGGGATCATGGACAAAACATCTGTGGTACTCAGACAATCCTTCCTTTCATAATCATGGTATCAAGTCTTTGTGGAGCCACCAATACTTATCACAGCTAACACATACATACACAAGATGATCCTTCCTTTTGGAATTACGAGATCAAGTCCGCCACTGACATCCTGGACGATCCTTCCTTTCGGTATTACGGGATCAAGTCCACTACTAACATTCTAGACAATCCTTCCTTTCGAAATTACTGGATCAAGTCCACTATTAACATTCTGAACGATCATTCCTTTCAGAATTATGGGATCAATTCCATTACTCATCATTATTTAAGACAATCCTTCCTTTCAGAATTACAGGATCAAGTCTAAGGATGGTTAGTCCTTCCACATCAACTTTTAAGACGATCCTTCCTTTCATAATTATGGGATCAAGTCTAAGGATGATTAGTCCTTCCACATCAACATTTAAGATGATCCTTCCTTTCGTAATTACGGGATCAAGTCTAAGGATGATTAGTCCTTCCACATCAACATTTAAGACGATCCTTCCTTTCGGAATTACAGGATCAAGTCTAAGTATGATTAGTCCTAACATATATATATTGGATGATCCTTCCTTTCATAATTACTGGATCAAGTCTAAGGATGATAAATCCCAACATCAACATCTTGGATGATCCTTCCTTTCGGAATTACGGGATCAAGTCCATCAAGATCAACATTTAAGATGATCCTTCCTTTCGGAATTACGGGATCAAGTCCATTAAGATCAACATTTAAGACGATCCTTCCTTTCGAAATTACAGGATCAAGTCTAAGGATGATCACTCCCAAATGAGCTACCTAATATGATCATGATTCCATAGTATCAATACTACTCCCCCTTTCGAGGGAAGTCCTTATGGACAACACCAAGCTTGTCTCGAAAGTGTTCAAACTTCACACGAGATAGAGGTTTAGTCAACACATCTGCAACCTGCTCATATGTTCTCACAAATTGGAGCTTTATACCTCCCTAGTTCTGCAGCATGTCATGAATGTAGAAGTATCATATTTCTATGTGATTCGTCTTATCATGGAACCCAGGGTTCTTTGTCATCTTCATGCAGCTTTGTTTTTTATAAAGAATCATCGTAGAATCCATCTCCAGATCGAATATATCTAATAACAACTTTCGAATCCATATGGCTTCACAACTGGTGGAACAAGTTGCAATATATTCCGCTTCTGCAGTGCTTAGAGAAACACTAGACTGCTTCATGCTTAGCCATGAGATCATGGATGACCCTAAACTGAAACATCCTCCTGAAGTGCTCTTTCTATCTGAGACACTTCTTGTCCAATCTAAATATGTATAACCATACAGTCTAAAGTCCTGATCTCTAGTATAACTGAGACCATTGTCTATCGTACCTTTTAGCTACCTCATCACATGCTTTGCAACTACCAAGTGAACATGTCTAGGCTCAACTTGATACTAACTCAACGTGTTCACAACAAACCATATATTTGGTTGGGTATTCCTCATATACATTAATGAACCAATGATATGTCTATATAGTGTCACACCCACTAATTCTGACAAAGCATCATCCAACAACTTCAAGTGTGTATCCATGGCTGTGTCCATGGCTTTACATTCCAATATGTCAAACCTTTTTAGGATTTCCACTGCATACTTCCCTTGGTTAAAGAAGATTCCTTATGGGATCTTCCATACCTCAAGACCTAGAAATAATGCATCAAGCCAAGGTCTTTTATCTCAAATTTTGCAGCGACCTTCTTCTTACACTCTAATATTTGCTTCTCATTACCTGTTAGGAATAAGTCATCCACATACATTAATAATATGAGAGGTTCATCATCCATAACCTTGAAGTAAAGGTTAGGATCAACCTTACTTTTGGTAAATCCCAAGCTCGTAAAAAAACTATTGATTCTTCCATACCAAGCTCTTAGATCTTGTATAGAGACTTCTTCAATTTGCAGACACGTGTTCTTGTGTCTTCGACTTCAAAACCATGTGGTTGTTCTATGTACACTTCTTCTTCAATGACACCATTTAGGAAGGTTGTTTTCACATCCATTTGGTGTAACTTCCATTTTGTCTTGGATGCTAGTTCCATGATGGTTATGATAGAAGTGTACCTTTCTACAAGAGCAAATGTCTATTCATAATCAATTCCTTCATTTTGAGAGAATCCATGGGCCACAAATATGGCTTTGTACTTCTCAATACTTCCATCGCTTGAATGTTTTATCTTGTAGATCCATTTGGAAGATACCACACTTTTTCCTTATGCCTTGGGAACTATTTCCCATATATCATTCTTCATTATGGAATAATATTCTTCTGTCATAGCTTCTACCCATTATTTATTTTGAACAACTACTTCAAAACAAGTAGGTTCTTTGTCTACAAGATCACACATCAAAACCACATAACTAGGAAACGGGTTTGGCCTTTTTCTCTACCTTGTGGAGCCTTCTAGAGCACCATACCTTTCTACTTCTTGAATAATATCATGGGCCCAAGATGGCTTTCTCTTGTGGGAGATATTCATGTGGGGAGGTTCTTAGGCCTCCAACATATCATGTTCTTTCAGAATCTCATCATCATGAGAAGGTGCAACTTCTTTCATTGGTTTTGCAACTCTAGGATCTACAACTTCTTCATATGTTTCTTCAGGTTGGCACTTTCTTGACTTCTTGAGAGCCACATATTCATCAAAGGCTATATCCCTGCTAATTTCCATATGATGGTAACGTGGTATATATATTTTGGAGGCCTTGGAGACCTCATAGTACCCAACGAATTTTCCTTTCTTTCCAGAAGGATCCAACTTGGTTCTTTTCTCTTTTGGTATATGAACAAACACTATACAACCAAATATGTTGAGGTGACTTGCCTCTGGTTTCTTTCCTATTAACGTTTCTTTAGGGTTCTTGAATCTAAGTTCACTATGGGGTATTTTGTTCTTTTCATATACTGTTTTCCTTGATGCTTAAGCCCATAAGTGCATAGGAAGTTCTTGATAATGGATCAATGTTGCTAATGAGTGACCTCTCAGTTCATATAGGCCACCCTCCATATATACATCTTCTAGAGAACATATTCTTTAACTTCTTCTTTTGCTAACTTCCTGGGAGGTTCTTCTTCTTCTTATGCTAAGTTATCATGTTGTCTTTTGTTATTCTTCCTCTTATATTCTTCTTTCTTTGTCGGACAATTTCTAGCAATGTGTCTTATCTTATCACAATGGTAACATTGATAAGTGGAGAAATCTTCCTGCTTGTAATCTCCCTATTTATTATTTTGAAACTTCTTAGGAGGATAAGACTCCTTATGAGTTTCCTTTTTCTTCTTTTGGTATGAGTAGCTAGAGCATGGTCATCATCTCTAAGTAGTGCTTCTCGGTTATCTACTCTAGCTTCTTCTTAAACACATTCTTCCCATATGATATACAATTTTAGGCTTTCATTCCTTGCATAGATTTCCTAGATGAAGGAGTCCCATGGTCTTGTAATACCATTGAGAGCGGTCATTACTAGTTCAATTTCATCAATCTTGTCTTCAATTGCTTCTAGTAGTTCTTTGAATTGAGAGGCCCTTATGAAGTATTCATGGATATATTCACCCTTGCTCATCTTGGTACTTTTGAGTTGGGATCTCAACTCCATCTTTCCGTTGATGTTTATTCCTTCATACATTCCTGATAGGGCATCAAACATATACTTAGGTGTATCCTTAGAGGATACTTGAGGAATCAAGTGATCCTTGATTGAATCACCTATCATCCTCTTAGCTCTAATCATGTCTTTCCTTTGCTTCATCTTCTTCGGGCTCTGGCACAACTTCCTTGATAAACTTTGCAAGATCATTCTCTTCTAGAATGAGTCCTTTTTTGTATTTCCAGGTACACAAGTTTTCTATGCCTTCCAACTTGTCGTCAAGCTTAGTGCTTCGAGACATCTTGTCCCGGAGAACACAAAATGACAAAAATTAAAAATTTCTAAGAAATGAAAAATGTACTCACCAAAATATGCCCTTAACTGAGGCGAGTATTATGGTACAGTCAGTTTATGAAGAATCCAAATTCTAACCCTTGAAACTGGATTTGCAAGATCCTGGACTATAGTTTCTGGTTTTCTGGTTTCAAGCTAAACTAGGGCTTGACTTTCCGAAGGATCTTCCCATTGAAATTTTTTTATCTTTGTGCCAAAATATGTGCCTAGGAGGGGCTTACTTCCCTATGTCACTTGCACTAAAAAATTCCACTTTATTATAAAACCCTAATTTTCTTATCCAGAGAAGGAGAGAGAGATTTATATGAAAGATGCTCTTTTCAGGATAACTCTTATACCATGTTAAATTTTTTATGTTTCCATAGATTAAGTCCTAAATTTATTAGCATTTAATACATTTTTCATAATAACAACATAAATATGATCATTGAAAGAAACACAATCACAAGATACACAACAATCTATCCTCAGAAAACCCTAAAGGGAAAAAACTAGCAAAACTTCCTCAATATAGATTACTAGTATGTAATGACAAAAGAACAAGGTATCATAGATAGAGATACCAAACCCCAAGCATAAGAGCCAAAACACCAAAGAGATTATTCCTCCTCCTTCTTGTCCCTCCTTCTTTCTCTCTCTTGCGCAACATAAGTGTGTGTGAGTGTGTACAAATGAGGGAGGGCACCTCCCTATTTATACTGATCTTCCCAACTGACATTTTCCCTAACTGGTCCAACCTCTCTAACTAACAGGGCCAACCTACTTAGTAAATCACACAATAATAGTTATATTATTCTTTTCAGGGTGCTATTGACCCGACTTACACCGGAGGGTTTACCTCATGACTTTTACATGACCTTTTACATTAGTGACATCTTCGAAAGGAGGAATAATAATAATGTGAAGTACAAGTAGTATATTATTCAAAGTTGCATTATTTCAATATATATCAAGTCTTGAATGTATCAAGTACATCAAGGAACCAATGAGTTGTCTATACATAGTAGGATCCACTATATCCAATCCAAAATTTGACTCATGTAGTTTCCTCAAATTAGAAACCATCGATGTAGACATGGATTTGAAATACATCATTCCAAACCTTTGTAACACATCAACCATGTACTTCCCTTCAGAAAGAAAGATATTATATTTCCTTTTACAAACCTTGATACCAAGAAAGTAGTGCATAAGACTCAAGTATTTCATTTCAAACTCAGAAGTGAGCTCCCTCTTGCACCAAGCTATTAGATGTTCCTCTCTAGTAAGGAACAAATCATCAACATAGAGAACCAATATCAGAGGTTGGTTCTGTATAACTTTGAAGAACATGTTTGCGTCAACTTTTCTCTAAGATAAGCCCATTCTCTAAAGATAGCTATCAATCCTCGAATACCAAGCCCTGGGGGATTTCTTAAGCCCATACAATGCTTTCTTCAATTTGCATACATGGGACTCCTTCCCATGAAATGCAAACCCTTTAGGTTGTTTTATGTAAACATTTTCCTCAACCTCACCATTGAGAAAGTAAGTCTTCACATCCATCTAGTGAAGCCTTCATCCTAGAACATATCCAAGTTAGATCATAGCTCGAATAGTGGTGTGATTGGACACAGGAGCGAAAATCTCATCATAGTATATTCCTTCTTTATGTGAGAAACCTTGAGAAACAAATGTACCTTTATACTTTTCAATACTACCATCACTGGTATGCTTGATCTTATAAATCCATCTGGAAGTTACAATGGACTTCCTTTCAGGTTTAAGAACAACTTCAAAAACATCATTCTTCATAATATATTTGTATTCCTCTACCATTGCATCTTTACATACTTGCTTCTTAGCAACTTCTTCATTGGTGGAAGGTTCTGAATCAATGATGTCACTCATATGAGCAACATATTCTGAATATCTATCATGTCTTTTTCACTCTCTGGATGTGCTTGATGGTACTCCATGGTTTTTTTACTCTAGTAGAATGTCTTAGCACCATGTAGATCTCCTCTTAGCAGTAGGTTCATCAAGTGATCTTTCAACCAGTTCTATTGGTTCCTTAGGAGATAACGAATATGATGACTCTTCTGGATTCTCCATCATGGAAGTCTCATGCCCCTCCATGTCTGAGTCACACTGAATCTCTTTAAAGTGCTTGAATGCAGCCTCTTTATGGAATGTCTCATCTCTACTGACTTCAATGTGTCTTTCACCTGGTACATAGATTTTGTAGGCTTTGGATGATTCACTATAACCAATAAAGTTCACTTTATTTTCAAGTGGCTCCATCTTTGTCCTCTTCTCTTTTGACAGATGAATGTATACAAGACAACCAAAGATCCCCAATTGTGAAATATCTAGTTTTTTCACTAGTGAAAACTTCTTAAGGACTCTTCTCTTCTAGAATAGCATGAGGGATTATATTCTGGATGTAAATAACAATGTGAGAGGATTCTTCCCATAAGGAGGTAGGAAGATATTGATCATACATCATGCCTTTTGCAGCCTAACGTATTGTTTTGTTCTTCCTTTCGGAAACACCATTCTGCTGGGGGTTGCAAGTTATTGTCAATTGTCTACATATTCCTGCATCACTACAAAAATCATTAAATGCATGTGACTCAAATTCACCCCCATTACAAATATCAAAGCATGGATGTGTTTTCCAGTATGATTCTCAGCTAGTGCCTTGAATTCTTAAAACTTGCTAAAGGTTTCACTCTTAGCCTCAAGGAAATAAATCCATGACTTTCAAGAGAAGTCATCTATGAACAACACACAATACAAATAACCACTCAAGGATGGTGTTGACATAGGACCACATACATCATAATGGATTAAGTCGAAAATCCCCTAAGATCTATTAGTACTATTATGAAAACTCTCTTAATGTTTTTCCCAAAAGAGAAAAGTCTACAAATACTATCATGCTCAAAATTAAATACAAACATACCTTTTACCATCTTCTGCAATCCAGGTAGCTCTTTGAAATGGAGGTGATAGAGCCTCCTATATTGCCACAACTTGTATGGATTGACTGTGTTTTGGAACATAGCTTGAATGAACTTCCCAAGTACTTTGTAGAGACCCCCCTCTTTAAATCCAATCACATATACAAATTTCAAGTATTTTTCCTTCGTCCATAAGAGTGTTTGATCATCCATGAAGATAACTCCGAAGCCTTTATCTTATATAACTAAAACAAATGGGAGGTTCCTTTTTAATCGAGGAACATATAGAATATCCTCCACATGTAGTACATCACCTGAGCTCAACTGGAAGGATGTGGATATAACTCCTTGGATCGAGTATGTGGTGTTATCTCCAAGCTCCACCTTGTAGGCGAATTTCGTCTCCCTCGTATTTCAGATAGCACTCCTATATCCAGTCATGTGTTTGTATGTGACATTATCAACCAGCCATGTCTTAGCACTAGTGGTGATGGATCCAGATAGGGATGAGACAAGATACTACTACTTCCTTGTCTCTTGATCATTAGGTGCATTCTTCCTTGTAGGTTCATCTTTGGTACCAATAGAAGCATGAAACCTACCCTTTAACTTTCCTCATTGTTTTGCTCGGCACTCCCTTACATAATGGCCCTTCTTATTGCAGTTGTAGCATTTGATATTTGAATTATCAAAGTCCTTAGTGTATACCTTCTCCTTTGGATGGGAAAAAATATTATGAGAAAAGTGTTTCTTCCCTCTCTTCATCCTTGCCATAAGAGCAAGGTTTTGTTCTTTGGAGGAGGTAGTCTTGCTTTGGATTCACCTTTCCTATTCGAGGAAGACACACCACAACTTATCAAAGTTATGTTGTACCTATCAACCATTAACAATGGTCTAGAATGTCTCCCATGAGGATGGGAGACCATCAACAATGGTTTGAATGAGATCATCATCATCCGCCACTAATCCAATGCTATTAAGTTGATCTCTTACTTGAGACATCTTTGTAAAGAAAAAGTCACATCTTCATCCTTCTCGATCGTTAGATTCCTAAGTTTGTTCTTCAATGCTCTCTTTTGGCTCGGATCCTTCTTCTCATAGAGATTTGTCAAAATATCTTTGCATTCCTTTAAAACCTTCAAAGGAGTAATCATTGGAATCAAGTTGTCCTTCATTGAATCATAGATGATCCACTTGGCTCTGGCTTGGTTATTTTTGAAGGTAGTGTGCCCTGCATTGGTAGTAGGATCTTACACTACATTGTATACGTAGCCATCTAAGTCATGCTCTTCCAGGATGTTCAAAATTTGAGCCTTCCAAGTGTTGATGTTAGAATTACCTTCAAGTTAGTATTTCGGTCTTACTGATATCGATGTCATTGTTCTTCAAGTACTATGCTCAACTTCTCAATATCTACTTAGGATCAAGTTTTCTTACAACAACTTATCTCCTTCACGCCCTAAGATTTGATACCCTGTTGATTTTTTTAATTAGATTTAAAATTTTATCTGCAAATTACAGAATTAGTCGGTACTTGAAATCAACGAGCCATTCATACACATCATCATTCACACATAACACATGTACCCTAGGGTAAACCCTCAAAATAATGAGAGTAAAAACCCCCAATGAATCTCCTCGGTGTAATAATGATAGATAGCATAGGATGTCTCTTACAATTGCATATTGCTTTTAGAACCCTAGGTCAATGATAAGAGAGTATTCAAACACCCCAGGTGTAATCACTGAGCAATAGAGAAGAGAGAAGGATTAGATAATCCAACTGTATTCCCAACACACAGTTTAACTTGCAAATATTGTCTCATGCAAGAGGTAGCAAATCACTACATGGGTGAAACTAGTCTCATGCATAATATAGTGAATCACTGCATGGAGAAATTACTCTACACCTCGAACTCATCAATCATGCACAACAAAATGCACAATTCCTTTCATATTTGACATCAAATCTATTCTCTGTTGACTTCAGGATGACCTTGTTATACAATTAGGGGCTAGACCACTATGTAGGATGTTAACTCAAGTGTGGTCATGCAAGTGTCATAACTTTAGTGTCGTCTTTTAACTTAAGTGTCATCTTTCAGTTTAACCAAAGTGTCATCTGTTAGCTTAACTAAAGTGTCATAATGAAAAACACTTTGGTTAACTAATTCTTCTTTGTTAACACTTTAGTTAACTCTTCTTAACTGAAATCATACTTGATTGATTTACTGAATTGGCCACTATTAGTTCTTCTTTAATTAACTGAGGCATACATTGTTAATATCACTGAAGCTTAACAATTTGAGTTCTCCTTAATCAACAGAAGTCATTCTCTTGAGCATTCGAATTCTCTTTATTTTCTATGCAACTTATCTTTATCTCTTACCTTTTCTACATGGTCCATATGTTCTAACTTTAATTTATCTATCTTATCAATCATACTAAGAATATTTGTCCAATGTTGTGATCATATTATATTACTCTCATTCCAAGTGGTCATATGCTAAAGTAATTCTTTCTAGAGGTAGTCAATCTCTATAGGAGACTTAATAGGTCACCCATCTCGAGTGACCATGGTTAGTAATACATCACACAACATTAATGCTTTGACATGCAAAGCATCACCTCTACACATGAGGTCCACTTCAACACATGAGGGTCCGACTTGACACACAAATCCTTAGCCTTTTCCAACAAGATTGTACAACATCATCGCTTTGACATATCAAACATTCACCTCAACACATGAGGATTAACCTTTACACATAAGGCTTAGTCATTCTTGATTCCAAACCAAGAATTTTACTCCAAGTTCCTTAGTCCAACTCAGGCTCCATACTACCTCAACACATGAGGCCCAATCCTGACACACAATATTGGCTTGGATAATGACTCACGATGTTATAACTTTAACATGTAGTGTGTTGTACATGATACAAAATAAGCTTGAATAAGACTGGAAAAGATTATGTGTAATGGATAGGGAATCCATGAAGAGTGTTAGCTTAAGTCCAGTTTTTTGGGTACCATCACAAGCTGGGCACATCACAAAAGTTCACAAGAGTTGGTGAGATGAAAGCTCAGCCATCCATAGAATACCATGGAGAAGAATCCCTAGCCATCGTTCAGATATCGAAACAGTATTGGCCATTCGATGAATTAATTAGGAACACAACCAAGAAGTATCGTAGCAACAAGACACGTGATAGCTTAGTGGAGAGCGAATGTTGGAGTTGTTTTGGAGAAACCTAGAGAAAGGGTCGATGGGTAAGGTTTGATGAAGAAGTTCAATGGGACACATGATGGCACATTGGAGACTGCCCAATGGAGTTGGGAATGGATGTAGGAACTTAAAGGGAAAAAATTCCAGCAATGACGACATAGAAATAATAAGGTATCACAATTACAAGGGTGCAACAAAAAGGAACCTTGACAATGCAGCAGAGTGATATATCAGAGATCATAAGAGGAGAGTGTCGACAAGCAAGCGTCGATAAAGTAGTGGAAAAAGAGGTGCCAATGATACAGGATATTCATTGATGGATTAGAGGGTGAAAGAGATCATAATTGTTGGATATGTCAATAGAGAATGATAGACATTGATCAAAGGTGGAGACAGTAAATAATGATCATTGGATCCAATGAGTGTGAAATAAGCATGGAGTTTGCATTGTGCATGGATAGTCATCGAGTGACAAACAAGTGGAAGAATGTGATTTGTCAGATGGTCTCCTAATAGAATAGAGGTTCTTGAAGATGCAGTAAAGGCCGAGAAGGGAGGTTGAAGAACTAGGAAGGCTCCAAAAGATGAATTTCATGTAGCAGATTGTAGCAATTGGTCACTATAGGTAATAAATTGAAGTGAAGAGGCATGGATATCTTGGTTGTTGTAGTTATTATTTAGTGCAGTGATGGAAAGCATGGCATAGGTATAAAAAATACCAGTTGCTGAAAATGGCATTACTATGCATAAAAGAAGGGATTAAATTATAAACCATTGGGATAGAAACATAGAAACATATAATAAATGTTGTACGACATGAAAGGCACAATATGTTCACAAGAAAATGGTCATTGAAAATGTCTGGATGGTAGAGGAAATCTACCAGGATAAAAAGTGCATGTACCCCCTGGATGAGAAGGGTTATCCATATTAATATATCAGCTTTGTTTGTGATGAGTAGAGTTGTAGCGTATGAACCATCAACTTATGTGTAAAGAATGTGAAATGAATGATACACTTCAATTCACATGGAAGTTAATATTAACGGAATGAGGCACAACAATGTGTAGATATGTCCTGCAAGACAAGGTTTGTGATAAAATGGAGCCGGCCAATAATTTTCTAAGGAATGGAAAGAAAAAATCTTGTTTTGGATAAGGTTAGGGGAAACTCTGTATAAGGATATGTCAAGCTGAGCTTGGCTCGGAATGCTCATGAGATTGAAGCAAAAATTAGAATTAGGTATAATGCAAAGGTGACCTAGAGAATCAAATGATTTTCTAGGATGTTAATAGTTAGTGGCAATAATAAAGGTTGCATGTGGGCATCTAGGAAGACATACTACAAGGGATATTTCTTCACCCTAGACCCCTATTTTGTTCATAGAATAGAGTTGTATATTTTTGAAGTAGCATGCATAAATTTTATGTGGATCAAGTATTGCTACTTGGGAGAGAATATTGCAACTAGTGATATGTTATGAAATTGGTGGAAAATCCACGGAGGAGAATAGTTAAGCTATGAAGTGGAATTAAGAGGAAGAAACTACCATGAAAGTTTCTCTATGTTGAGAAGGAATAGTTAAGGACATGGTTGAAGATGTTGATGATACAACTGCTTGCAGAGATTGATCTCATGCTGAAAGAGGGAGAGTGAAAAAAGGTTGATGAAGGGAATCATACAAGCTTCCATGAAACACTAGCTGATCAAGTAACATCCAAGGTGTGGATGGAAACCATATAGGTATGGAACTAATTAGGTCTATGTTGCATGAGTTTGGTAGGGACTTAGGTAAGAATTCCTTTAGTCATTCTAGATATTTCCATTGATATGTTTATGATGACATTTGAATGCATAAATGTTATTGACACCATTTCCACTATTATATGTAAAAAAGACATAAAGCCTTCAGTAGGAGAAGGTTCTCAAGTTTGTGAAATATGGTTTTCCTATTAAATAGATTTGAGAATTTATTATTGAAATTATTCATCTCATGGTAATTGTATGTGTGTAATACATGTGAGATAATGGATATGTATAGTAAGGACAGATGATGATTGTTAAATGCTTGCAAGCAAAGGGGATAATGCTACTATAATGAAATTGGAACACTATGGTATGCCTCGATCAACATGAGCTATGTTAAGGATTTCTAATGAGATTACTTAGAAATAAGGCATGTGAATCTATGCTCTTCTTATGTAATAAATCCTAGGAAAATGATGGATCACCCAAGGGACCCAGATTGGTAAAGGGCATGCTTGAGTATGAATGGTGAGTGGCTTCAAGGAAGAGGAAACTTGAATGAATCTAGGTGAGAGATTAATTTTATGTGCTAGTTGGGATCAAGAAGGTAGAAAAGGTATACGTAGATACCTTTTGTGTGTCATAAAAGATAGTAAGTTGAATGTAGCCCATGATATCCATATGGAGCAATGATATGTTCATACATATAAGTATTGGGCTTATTGCATGCTTTATATTGTGCTATGAATATATATGCTTCGATTATGAAACTTGAATCTTTTTTAATACATTAAGTGTTGCTTAAAATGGATATGACAAGTATGTCTTTCCTTTAATGAAGATAATAGGTATGTGATGCAACTCCAAAGGACTTGGAGATGTCCCAACATATGCCAAATAAATGATTAAGAATTGTTGCCCAAGATAGCCAGCAGTAAGAAAAAAGTATCCTTGAAAACAAAAGCATTGCAACGAAACTAAAAAGAAGGACATGAACCCTTGATGAAAACAAAGAGAACACTGAGGATGGTGTTATTCCAAGCAGGGGATTGTGATACCCCCAGTTTGAACCTTGGAATAATATTGAATCCATTAAGTAAGTGCTTTCTTATTTTGAAATGTGTGATTCTCTTATCAAGCTAATCAAAATGCAGTGTAAATATACGTTGATAAATAACATGAATGGACCAATATGGCTATGTAAGGTTCACCAAAGGGGCAATGGTTCCACTTGAGGCGGAGAGAAAAAAAGGATTATGGGGGATTAAGTCCTTGATTTCGAAGTGTCATCCATATAACCAGTATTGTTTCTGCCATGAGCTTTAAATGATCCAGTTAATTCCTTTTACTACCTTCACCAAATCATTCAATTTTCTATGTGAGGTTGGCTAGGGAAATCCCTTTGTGTAGTTAAGGAATCATGGGGATGGGAATCATTTGGGGATGGTTGAAAAAGTCCTATCTTTTTACCCTAATCATAAATTATGTCAGGAAGCAGTCGCTTTCCCATCTATCCTAACTTGGGAGTGAGACCCACTACCCTACCTCTCATGATCATGCTTGCAGAGGGTCTCTCCCATTTTCACCCAAACTTCCACCTCCATTTTGAAGAAACTAGACTTGCTGAGACTCAATCTCATAGACATTGACCCGATCAAAATAGAACTTTTGTTTTACACCCAAACATTTTCCTCATGATTGACATTCTCAGTTTTACCTACTATGAACTCATGCACACACTAGAAGCACTTGGCAAGATGGATTACCTAAGGGAACCAGATCGGTGAAGGGGATGCCTGAGCCTTGAAGGGTTTTAGGTGAGATAGATTG
>LPNX011159483.1:36327-92117 GCA_001517045.1 Pseudotsuga menziesii | reverse complement strand
AGAGAGGGAGGGAGAGAGAGAAGGAGAGAGCGAGAGCAAGAGCGAGAGGGATGGAGGGAGGGAGGGAGGGAGAGAGGGAGGGAGAGAGAGAGGGAGAGAGAGAGTGTTGGTTATAAGTGAGACTTGAGTCTTGAGATTGACCTCGCGAGTTCTACTACTTGTACATTCTCAAGGATCCATGAATGAAAGCTATTTGTAGATCCCTAGCGCGAGGAAATTGATTGGTATATTTTTATGAACACACTGAAAGCACTTGGTGAGATGGATCGATGAAGGGGATGCCTAATCCTAGAAGGTGTTGTGTGGGGTAGGTATTGTGGAGCAAAGGGTATGCTAGTTGTTTGAAGCTAATGTGGAGATGTGTGTGAAAATTTGGCTTGGCATAGAGATAAAAATGGGCTGTGAGTTGAGGCAATACAAAAAATTGTAGGTGTTTCCTACAGCCTAACGAACTCATAGCTCAACTTGGGGGTGGAATATCAATAGAAATAGTATATGCTAGACATAGTACCTATGGTTGGGTGGAAAATCACACTTACATAGCCAATTGTTGGGGATCCTTGTTCCAAATAAGTAGTTCCTTGTAATTGAGGTGAAATGTTATTGTTTAATGAGTTATGAGTTATGATTATGCATGTGCTATATTATGTTGGTAATTGCATGTGTTATGAGTGTGGACCGAGTTTAAATTTTGATGTGTTTATTATTATGCATTCACACACCATTATTCTCAATATAAATTTGTGTGTGGCATTTGGGCTTAATTGAGAACCCATAATCGTCCATACGCCCCTCTACGTGGTTCATATGATGGATAGGGATGTTAAAGTACTAAAATTTTTGTGACCAAAATCCTGAATGTGGTAAGAGACCTAGATAGATAAACTCTAAAAAAAATTCAGTGGCCAAAGGTCATACTAAGACAAAGCTATGATACCAAATGAAATGAACCCAATGAATATACAACATAGGAAATAAAGCAAAGAGTAATCCATAGAATGCAAATAAAATAAATATTTGATAAGTACCACAAGTCGTCAGCTACAAGACATGTAGGTTTTTTCAAAACTTACTATAATACAAGGCAGTCCTTTTTTTTAACTCAAACAGATAATTTTTATTTTTATGAAAGATCATAGTTCTGTTTTGGCAATACCAATCAACCAATTACACAATCAATAAAAATACTTTGAGAAGGCCAAAGACTCTACAAATTCTTACAGATTGGGAGTGAATCTCCGAATTAAACAAATTACAACTTAATGAATCACAATTAATGAATAGGATGAAAATAATCGGATTCTCTGTTGATGCTAAGGATACCTTAAGACAACAGGCATGCTTTAGATCCTGAAGGATGTGAAAAGAAACGACCAAGTCAAATTCTTTCAATGTATTACGAATTCTCTGCATAGATTTATTCAAGGGAGAATTATTGAAATGATCAGTTGAATTTAATGCTTTAATCAACATCTTTGAATCGCCAAAAATTTGAATTGACTTGTCTTTCTCCTTAGCAAACTGACACACCATGAGGAGACTATAACTTTCAGCCTAGTTATTCGACATGATTCCCAAGTCCCCAGCTAAAACTGAATTCGGTCAACCTATCTAAAGAGAAAACCAAACCCCCAGATCCTGATATCCCAAGATTCCCCTTGGATGCACCATCAAAGAAAATTGTCGTTGAAGAGGAACTCATCCATAACAACTTGAATGCATCCACATTTCCACGAAAATGCCAGGGAGGAGAGCTTACAGGCTTGACACAAACCAACTTTCTCAAACCTCATGGACTGAAGCCCAGCCACGTTGAAATCATAAAGGGAAGGGATGAATAGGATGTCATGGATCCTGCTGATTCAACAATTAGCATTTTAATTTTATATGCCATGATTTGGGTGGTCGAAGTCTAATCATCGAATATCTAGTTGTTTCTGGAAATCCACAATTTCCACCATGTATACTTCATAATCAAATGCGAGATTTTATGCCAGTCAGCAGTTTTGTTGATTTTTAGAGGACACCGTTCATTCTAGGAAAGGTAGAAATAATTTACAGTAGATTGGACAGGGACAGAAAAATTAGAGTCACGTAGCACTAATTCCCACAACAATTTAGAAAAGGTGCAGTCAATAAGGATATGGTCTGCCGTTTCCAAGACTGATTTACAAAAACAACACCTAAAAGGTCCATCAAAGTCACGTTTTAACAAATTTTCACTAGTCAACACCTTATTATGCATGAGCAATGATGAGAAAAAAATCACCTTGGGAAGACAGTGCGATGACTAGACTGTTTTCCAAATCGCAGGGGAAAAGCTTGAAGAGTGAGTAGCTTGTAATTCATAGAAACCTTTTGCAGCTATGTAAGATCCAGTTTTTCCCCAACCCCGACTATCTTTATAGGAGCAATGATCTAGAGAAATACTTGAAAGAGAGGAGAGCAACACAAAAAATTTGGGAGCTAATGTGATCTGGAAGCTCAGGGAAAGACCAACCTGCCCAATTTCCAGTGTTGTCCCAAGAACATATATCAGCCAAACGGAGTAGGACTTTGTTAGTTGACCAGTACTTAATCTCTTCTAAAGAAATGACAGAGGAAAGAGAAGGATTTCCTGATATTTTATCCTCCAAGAGGAGGATCCTCTTCCCATTGCTAGGGATTCTATAGAGCCGTTGATTAAAAGTTTTGATCCCTCTTCTACAAGAATTAGAGATAGTTGTGTCTATGGGTGTATTATAAGTTGTTATATTTCTCAAAGAGCTGCCCTGAAGATATTTCATCCTAAATATCTTATTGACAAGGTGATTTTTGTCCACATATAGCTACCAAATGAGTTTTCTACCCAACGCCAGATTATCCAGACCAGGGTCACGGACTTGTAATCCACCTTCTGAAATAGGTCTTTTAATAATTTCCCAGCTTACCAAATGCATCTTATTTTGATTTCCTTTACCGCCATTCTAGAGAAAATATCGCAAAAGTTTGGAAATTTGAGTCGAGATAGACTTAGGGAGCAACAAAGAGGATTAAGAAATGGGTAGTGCTGAAAGAACTGCCTTTATCAAAATCAATTTTCCAGCCTTGGTTAACCACTAACCATCCCAAGAAGCATTTTTTGCTTTTATCTTATCTAGCACTTTGAGCCAAAGAGAAGGAGGACATGATCTAAGAGTTAAAGGCAACCCCAAATATTTTATCCTCTCCCACTTGTCAAAGCCAGGGAATCCCAAGAAGTTTTCTATTCGAAGAATTGTCGAATGATCTACATTCCAGCCATAAACATCACTTTGTTTATTATTGATCAAGGCTCCTGAAATTAGGCAGAACTTTTGAAGAATTTCATTAACGACCCGAGAAAACTTCAATGAGGCCCCTCCTAGGAGGAGAGAATCATCCGCGAAGAGGGAATGGTTTATTGGGTCCACACCCCTAGCAATCTTGATGCCCAGGATGTAACCAACTTCCATTTCAAATGAAATTTTTCTGCTAAGAGATTCTGCCATCAATATATATAGAAAAGGTGACATCGAACATCCTTGGTGAAGACCTCTTGTAGCTTGGAAATATTCAGTAGGCCTACCATTGACTAGAGGTGCAATCCAGGGCCTATATGTACAGGCTTTGATCAATTTCACAAACTTAGAGCTAAAAACAAAAGAGAGAAGGAATTCATAGAGAAAGGGGAGCTCTACTCGATCAAAGGCATTTTTCATATCCAACTTAATTAACATTCCTTTCTCCTTCCTTTGGAAACTTGAATGGAGGGCTTCTTGGACTTGGATTACATTATCAACTAAGTGCCTACCTTTTACAAATCCCCCTTGAAGAGAAGAGATCAACTTACCTAACAAGAGATTGAATATGTTGGCTAGAAGTTTGGCTAGGATCTTGTACGAGGAATTTCACAGCGAAATAGGACAGAACCTGTCAAAAGAAGAAGGATTAACTTCCTTTGGAATTAGAGAAAGAAATGTAGAATTAGTACACCCTCCCACTTTAGCTTTTTTTTGGAAGGTTGTCACTATGCGGATTAGATCTGATTTGATAATGTCCCAGCATACTCTATAAAAATGGAAAGAAAACCCATCCGTCCCAAGAGCTTTATCTGGCTCCATTGCCCAGATGACATCCAAATTTTCCTTTTCAATGAAGGGTTTCATTAAGTCATAATTATCCCATGATCTAACAAGAGAAGTAACATTAACTAAAAATTATGCAGACACTTCACCATCAGAGAGTCCATCCTCCTGAAACAAGAGCTGAAAGTGCCTACTTGCAACATGTTTTAGATGATCTTGACCTTTAATGATTCCCCCCTCACCAATGGAGATTTATGAAAATGATTTCAAGACAGTCTAGCCCTGCATTGACAGTGGAAGAAGGCAGTGTTTTTATCTCCCGCCTGCAATCAGAGACTTCGAGACTTCAGCCGAAGATATTCCTCTTCCTGTCGGAAATATTGAGAGGTTTTAATTTGAGCAAACTGTTCTAGAGCTAACTGAGATTTGGTGATTTCAATTTCTTCCATTCCTAATTGGATCGCTGATAACTCGAGCACTCTCTCTTACCTGTTGATAGTTGGAGTATTAAGAGGTGTTTTAACCCAATTTTTTAAGGCATATTTAGTTTTCTTAAGTTTACGTTCCCAGACGAAGCTGGGGGATCCATCAACGTACTGAGACCATGCTTGAGACACAATTTCCCAAAAACTGTCTCTCTTAATCCAAAGGGGGATGAAACAGAATGGAATTGGGCCAAGGTCTTCTTTTTCAAACAACAGAGAAATGGTGTGATGATCTGACATGAGTTTAGGCAAAATTTTAGATGAGATAATGAATTTCCCATCCATTAATGATGTATGAACCAGAAACCTATTGAGACGAAAGTGTCCTTTCTTGGGTTTAAAATCATTTAGATTGTAGGCTTGGATCAAATCCTCAACCATGTCTTGAAAGTGATCCTTGCCTCGGGCTCCACCTTTTTTTCTCATTCGGGGACAATGATATGTTAAGATCTCCTGCTACTATTGTATTTATAGGAGAATTGGACTCTAAGAAGTCTGATAGTGATTTCCAGCAATCTTTTTTTTCATTGAAATTAACTAGAACATAAGTATTGAAGAGGGCCAGAGAGATATTACTAGATATATGATATAGGTTTGTAAAAATCCAGTGTTGGGTGACAAACCATCTTTTTAGCTGAAAGTTTTCATCACTCCATAGAGTTGCTAGACCCCTAGAGGTGCCTCTTGCACTTACAGCTTTGCCAGTGTTCAATTTCAATTTTGTTTTGCTTAAGAGAAGTGATTCCTCATCTATCTTAGTCTCTTGAAGCAAGATAATTTCATAAGAAACCATTCTCATTAAATATTTGACTGCTTCAGCTTTGATTGGGTTCCCTAATTCCTTGCAATTCCAAGAGACGATCTGCATTATTTGCCCAAGTGGGAGGGAGTAATTACTCCCATTGGGGGCCTAGACTTCTTGCTCCTACCAAGCGACATTTCAATGGTGTACTGGCTGCCTTGCATCTTTAGCCTCTCAACCTCTTCTTCTCGATCCTCCTTTCGAGACTTCCTGCCAGCCTTTTTGGAAAGTTTCTCAATGGAATTTTCATCAGAAGAGCTTGAGTTATCAGCTAGCTTCTTCATAGTTATTTCAGCATAAGAAGGATAAGGTTTGCTTCCATTTGGAGAAATATGATTTAGCTGCAAGGATTCACCTACCCTATGTAGTTCCGAGTTAGATGCTCCATCTTGTTCTATTATTCCTGTATTTACTTTAGGTCCATCATCCTCCCTTCGAATTGTTGCAGTTCACCCTCTTTAAGAATAGGAGCTTCAGGATAACTAAGAACATCAAAATGATTGGAAGATGCATTTGGGATTTCTACAACCTCAGGTTTAGGAAGATTCTTCCCAACAGTAGTGACTCCTTTCATAGTCTTTCCTTCTTTGCCTTTCTTTCTAGGGTCCTGATTGGAAGTTCTTGCTTTCTGAACTTGGGTCCACTGATCATCATTCTCTTTTTCAAGTTCCTCTTCTGATTTTTTCTTACAATTTCGGGAAAAATGGCCATAACCATGGTAGAACTGACACTTGAGAGGAATTTGCTCATAGTCCAACTCTTGAATGTGAGACCAATCAACTACTGTTAGCTTGATCACCTCTGGCAGTCTAGTCTCCAAATCAACTTCAACGCATATTCTTGCACACGAATATTGATCTTTCCATTCTACCCTATCTATGTATTTTCCAAGCTTGTTCCCAATGGATTCCATAGAATCCGAGTTCCAGCAGTGTAAAGGTAAATGAGGGAGCCTTACCTAGACAGGAACCGCGGGTGGAACATCTTGGGTAGGGTCAAAATAAATAAAAAATGGGAAGAAATTTCTATGGATTTCAGTGAAGGCTTACCCATTTTAGAAGGGAAAGATAAATATGTGTAGTGGTTGACTGACTAATAAAGTATGCACAATTCATGGGTGTGAAGTAAATAGATTCGGAAAAACAAGTTGTTGAAGTACTATGCAAAAATATATACAAGTCACCATGGCTTTCCAAAGGTCATTGTTATTGGAAGGGATGCAAAATTTAAAGGTAATTTCTGGAAGGAATTTTTTAAACATATTGGGATATTCCTTAACATGAGCTAAGATTACCACCCCTAAACAAACAATTAAACATAAAAATTCAATAAATTCTTGGAATCCTACCTTCATTGTTTTGTATCTAATAAGCATAATAAGTGCATCCATTAGTTGCACATTGCATAATGGTAGTATAACTCTACATACCACACATCACTAAAATTACCCCCTTCCAAGATCTATATGGTATGAACCTCCCATGTGAAAGGAATTTTCTCTAAATGATATAAAGGTGTTGACAGTAAGAAGCCAACTTGATGAAAATTAGAAAGTAATCCAAATACTTAAGGACAACTTAATTTTTGGATGAAATTGTATGAAGCAACAAGTATACCATCATAGAACAGAGAGAGAGTTCATAGTTGGAGACTGGGTGTTTGTGAGAATACAACCATACAAACAATTATTGAGACTACAACCATACAAACAGTTATTGAGACTACAACCATACAAACAGTTATTGAGACTACAACCATACAAACAATTATTGAGACTACAACCATACAAACAATTATCTCTGAAGCAACAATGAAAAAACAATTTAGCACCCAAGTTTTAGGGGCCATACCAAATTAATAGGAAGATTAGTCAAGTTGCATATGCATTGAACTTACTTGGCAAAAGTTGTATCCATAATCATGTGTTGTGTCTCAAGAAAATGTTGGGGCAACAGTAATCAACACAAACATAACTTCCTATATTAGATGATGAAGGAAGAGTCATCTTGGAAGTAGAAGTTATCATTGCTACTAGCGAGAAGAGTCTACGTTCTAGAGTAATCTAGGAATGCCTCATTAAGCGGAAAAACATTCCAGAAGAAGATGCATCACGGGAGATAAGAAAAGTTTCGTAAACACTATCCTTTGTTACCCTTTCTTTGAGGAAAAAGTACTTCAAGAAGGGGAGGGAAATTTTAAATATATCAATATATGTATATATAACATAGGTTATTATAATTAATAATAATAATAATAAAGAGATTTATTAAATATTATATACATATTTATTAAATGTTATATACATATACACACATACATACATACATATATAAATATACATACATACATGCATGCATGTATGTATGTATATATTAGTTGGCATCATTAATAGTGCTTTAAAATATTATCAAGAGCATTGGATTATTGCAACCCTAATGTTTATTTTTGTTTTATCTGGTGTGTTTATAATATCCATAAGCACCATAAATGGTACTTTCAAGTATCCTTATACAACATGACCTAATTTAAATTTTATAGTTTCTTGATGCATTTATAATACCAAAAAGCATTGTTACTAGTGCTTTCATATGCTAAATTGTGCACTAATACAACCAAGTGTTTGGGTGACTTTCTATTCTTTCATGATGTGTTGTTAGTATTACTTAGCACCGTTAACAATGCCTTTGAAATTATCAAGAACACTAGATGAACGTGGCCCAAATGTGTATTTTTATTTTTATTTTTATCTTATCAAGTGTGTTTGCAATATTAAAATGCACCAACACCAGTACATTCGTTAGCCAACTAGAATTAATAATATGCGTTGTTTATGTCAACACAATGTTATCAGAGGCTATGTTGGGCCAATAAGCACATCATTTATAGTGTGCCATATGTATTAACAAGGCACATCAATTTGTTTGGTGCGAGCCGAACAACTTGAATGAACCATGCACATTTAAAAAATAAAATTAAAAATATCAATTTAAATCCAAATTTAAAATTTTAATCCCCTAAAATTGTAAAGGAGTAGGTAAGAAACACTTTCTCTCTTGCTAGTCAACAAGGAATTATTGCCACATATACCCAATATCAATATTTCCAAATGTTTTTGCAAAGCAAATCACCATCCATTGATGAACCAAGGGATGAGAGGGATCTAACAACTAGGAAACATCGATGATAGGATTGTCATATAATGTCAATATGCCTTGGTGTGGATTGCTCTTAATCCATGAAATGAGGTAACAATGAAATTATTGGATTTTTTTGTTTATATTCTATCCTACTCTGGTGTGTTTGAAAGAATATATCATCAATGTACTTTTTTTATTACAAGTGCATTGTTATGTTATTAAAAAAGCCTTAGTGCGATGCATAATTGGTGAATCTAACCTAGTGTGGTTAACTGATAGTGGAGAACCGAGGATGGAAGTTTAAAAATATATCCAACTAAATTGTTTCCCATTGAAGAACTTGTCGGTGCATAATATACATATGTGCACCAGTTTGTTTAACTATGTGAAACACACTAGTTGATGAGATATTTACAAAACAATAGTTGCTTTATTTTATAATTAAATATTTTATGACACTTCAGTGATCCACACATTGTGCTGGACTTATGCTCCCCATATATTATTTTGCATCGATGTGTTGTTTTATATATAGCTCAATGTGTGTGTGTGTGCGTTTGTGGTGTGTTTGTCTATTTGGACATCGAGCTCTATGAAGCCACAAGAAACCAAGAGTCACAGGCACATTAGAAATCCATTGCATCCTCCAAAGTTGGTTGGAGATACCAAAATCTCTACCCCATGGAAATAAATGATGGGGATTCCCTGCTCGAGTTTTCCCTAATGTGGCCTTATCAAAACCCATGGCTACAAATGATGGTTTCCTTATCCCGCACTTCACAAATTCTAAATCATGTCATATTAACCCTAACTCATCTCCCATCATTCCCTCTTCAGGTCACTGTCTACCATCTTCCCCTTCTCACTCTCCCATCCCTTCTTCTCATGATCCCAAAAACCCACACACTCACCCAATATCAGAATCTACTCTCTCCCCCCTCAATAACTTTAACCTGAACCAACCCAAGCCTAAACAAAGGAGAAGGGGGCCACATTGCATAGAAAAAGTTCCACAATAAATGAAGGTTACGATTGAACCAAAAATATTTTTAAAAAAAGGTAACCTATTACACGGAAATGGCCCTCATCAACATATTTAATGCCCATGCACTTCAAGGAACAAGACTTGCAGAACTAGGTCCATCAAACTTGGCAACATATTCTTAACTACACTTCTGAAGCATTCATAGGAGCTAGAGGCTACATAAACTTTATTTTTCAATCAATGGATGATCGTTTGTAGATAGACCTAGAAGGGCCTTGATTCTAGGGGAATGATTCCGTCATATTATTCTGGTGGGATGCAGGTTTTGATCCTATTAGGGAAAGGATTCATAGATTGGCATTATGGGATAAAATGTTGTCTTTACCAATTGAATACTTGGATGAGAAATTCTTTATTTCAAATGGCTTAAAATGGCTTTTGATATAGAAAGTAAATCTTAGACTTTAGTAGCCACTATTTGTGTTGAGATGGATATCTCCCAATGTTTACTAAATGTTACCCTAATCAAAGTGGGAGATCATTCTTATATGTAGACTTTAGATTACAAGAATGTCTCATTTTCCTGCTCTCACTATCGCTCACACCAACATTTGAAAATATTTTCCCCTCTTCTCAGATTCCTAGAGGAAATTGGTAGCTCTTACCTTGTAATGATCCCATCCAATTTTCAGGAAGAATCACTCTTGAAGCTTCAAACTAAAAGAAAGGAAAATAATCTAACTTCAACTCAAGAAGACGATCAGAAAGAAACTAAACATGTAAATTTATAATTAGCGAGAGTTAACACACATATTCGGACAAATATTAAAGAATTCAAAGCAATCATCACGTACACTAATGATAATTCCCCAATGAATCCTGGAGGAGATAAAGGGAAATTAGTGTTTATGGGATCGAACGAGGATGGTCTACAACTGATGCTATCAAATCAGACATACATTGTGCAACAATAAGAATATATATTGTCCCCTCCATCTAAGAGAGATAACTCTTGCTCATCTCCCTCTTCTCAAAGATACATTACCTGGTCTCCTTCCAAAGGAGAAGGTTATCACACTACTACAATTTTGACTTTTAAGGGGTGTTGTCTTCCTCCTCCAAAATTAACTTACGGGGGCCGTTTTGGCTTTAGAGGAGGACTTNCCCCGCCATAGATACCTATAGGGGCAGTTTTGAATCCCCCCAAAAAAGAAAAAAACTCCCTCTTAAAAAACCTACAGGGGCAATTTTGGACGCCCCCCTAAAATCCCTTTTAGAAAACCTACAAGGGAGGTTTTGAACGGCCCTCTAATAACATCAACTTTTAAAGTTTGAGCTTTTAGGGGTGGTTTTGGAAAAGATCTAAACCTCCCCCAAAAGTGACTTTTGGAGGTGCTGTTACACCCCATGTAGATACTTATGGGAATAGTTGTGAAAACCCCCTAAATATCCCTCTTAGAACACCTACCAAGGCGGTTTCGAATCCCCCCCAAAAAAACAAAACCCTCTTAAAAAACCTACAGGGGCATTTTTGAACCCTCCCTAAAATTCCCACTGAGAAAACCTACAGGGTTAGTTTTATACTCCCCCTTAGAAAACCTTTGGGGGTAGTTATGAACCCTCCTCGTAAATCCCCTCTTACAAGGCTATAGGGGGGATTTATTAACCCCCTCTTATGAACATACACAAGGGGTTTGGAGCCCCCCTCTTAAATACCTACAAGGGCGGTTTTGAACCCCCCTCGTAGGAACATAGAAGTGCAGTTTTAAAACTCCCCGATAGCAACATATGACACTGGTTTAGAATCCCCCTCGTAGGAACTTACAAGGGTAGTTTAGAACCCCCCTCGTAAAAACATAGAAAGGCAGTTTGAAACCCCCTTTGTATATAAATCATCATAAAAACTATTTTATTAAAAATATATTGAAGTATTAGTAGGGCAAGAAGGAATCGAACCACGAACCTCCTGCTTGTAAACAGACGCTCTTCCATTGAGCTAATTGCTTACATTCTACTTTGAAATTAAATTCTTTCTACTTAACTAACATGCCTCCAATAAGTTACCATTTGATGGAAATACATGTCTAATTGCCAAAGGTATGCTATCCCAACTCAAGTATAAAAAGAAAGAAAAAAGAAAAAAAAGAAAAAAAGAAAAAAATGAATTGTTCATATTTAATTTTTTATTATAGAATTTGTACTAAAAGTCAACTGTTCTATGAATATAATTCTTATAACGGTCTACAATTGATCAAGTTTCTATCATGAAATGCTTACCCTAAGACTAAGATGTCATTAGAAGAAAGGTGTTATGGGTTTTGGAGAAGATATGCTTGATTCCAACTTGAGTACCTTTAATGGTACAAATTATTCATATGGATTTGGCTTTGGAAAAAATAATAATGCATCATATAACAACCGATTCAAAAGAACTTGTTTATGAAGTTGTAGCTTATTTCCATATAGAATAGTTGTAGCTTAGTGCCAATAATTTTGGATTGGATTCCAAGTATAAAATTGAAAGTTACACCTCTTCCCATGGCACTAGTACAAGAATTCCCATCTCATCTATTCAAAAACATATTTTTCGTATGATTTTAACTCACTAGATAGAGGGGATCCTATTAATGACTACTATGAACTAAATACTATGCTATATGAGTTAATTTGAAGCTCTATTGATATGTTTCTTCAATCTCTTGATTCTTTAGTGGTGATTGTCTCTCCACCTTCCAATTGTGCACCAAAACAAGGGTTTTGCACTATTCCTATTCAATTAATGGGACATGGTAGTGGGTTACAATGTGGATTATATCCTAGTTAGAAAATGATTAGGGATACAACTCAATGTTCGGATTCATACCTAATGGATTCCATTAATAAGATTGATACAATGGAGCAAGGATAAGCTCTGGTACCTTACAGATATTCAAATCTCAAGGTTTCATATTACCAATACAATAGATAAGCAAATTTTGAGGATACAAGTGCACTACATTTCGTTAAGAATGATTGAAATGATACATGTTCACCCATAAGGGCAAGTTAGGCACACTATAGGCTTTTGATTGTTTATTGAGATTCAAGTCTTTGAAAGATGATTATATATTTTTTACCCTTAGCTTGTGTGTGCCCTATTGGCATACATAGGGAGCCTGGGATCGCTATGTTTACCAACAAGGAAAACACATGCATGTTGGATCACTAAGGGCACCCCCTAGTGATCCCTAGTGATGAACAAGTGGAGTGGAACCAATCCGACCCCTAAACCAAGCATTGATGAGTATTTCTAGGAAGCCTCACAATAAATCTTGTTTTTTTCCTAACATAACAAGGGAGGGAGCAATGCCTAACTAACCTACTACTTTGTTTTCCCATAATTGTAGTGTATGCAAAGCATTTGACATCTTTTATCATCAACATGGACTAGACGAAAGATGTGAACAACCTTATGAATTTTAGCCATGGGGAGTTGTGTAGGACCTTCCATCTAAGATAACTACATATTAGAGATAAGGAGCCAAACCCCTCTCGTTTGGGTAATGGAAAATTTTAGTAAGATGCTCCCCTGAATCTCTATATAAATAGTGAAATCTAGCCCAAATATCATAGTATCTAATGCATCTCATCTCAATGTCCTTGAGAGAAGGCCTTGAATGAATGAATATTGATTACTATGCTTTCTCACAACCAATATCATCACAACATAATGAATGTATCGGCATGATTCAGTGTGTTCCTTTCATGGAGAACACTAAATACAATCAATGGAATGCATTTTGCACATAACATTTTGTCTCTTTGCATTCAAGCATAAAATGAACTTCATAGAAATGTAGATTTATTATAGTAGGTAATCCAATTGAGATTGATTTTTGAAGTATCTTAGTTTAAATTGGCAATGTAACAACAATAAAGGTTTGTCATTTCCTTGGCTATTCAAGTGTTCAAAGTTGTTATACCTTGATATTTTAATATTCTTATTACATACCAACATATCAAGGAACTTGTTACTCATTATTCTCACACAACTTAGTGTTAAGAACTCATTTGAAAGGAAGAAGCCATGAAGAACATTTGGGTGAAAATTTGCATGTTTTTTTATTTGTGAAGTTTTTGCAAAGTCCAAGCCATACTCTTACTCTCTAGTAGTTCTACTTGTTCACAAGCCAAGTCTATATACTATGGTGTCTGGCTTAAAGTTCAAAAACTACAGCTCCTAAACAAAACATCCTTCACCCAAAACCATACTACCTTGTTCAAAATGTTCTCCTTATAAGTGGAGAGAAAGAATATACTATGAGATATAATTTTAGAACATAATAAATAAGTCATTCTCCAACTCTATTATGTTAAACAAATCCACTATAAAAAAATCCTAATGAGTGGGCCACAAGCAACTAAACTTGTAAATTAAAGCCAAGCCATGAAAATACTCAAATTCTTTATTAACTAAGACCACATCTACCTTGAGTACTTCAGACTTATACTAGCAATGGCTTGGAATTAAGGTTTCTCAATAATTTTATAAGTAAACATAGGCATGTCCTCCTCATAAGAAACTTTAGATGGATGAACAAACCTGACTCATCTTCGCTAGAAGCATCTCTAAGTTGGAGGATGCACACCTGTTTCATGAGAGAGAAAGGATGAGAGACTAAGGACATTGTCAAAACTATGTTAGGAAAGAACAAGCAACACTTGTGCACCATTGCCAAACATAGCCCCACATTCAAAATACAACCTTAAAAGATTGTTGTTATTGTTTTATCGCGAGGGATAGCTACAACACTATCTTGTAAACAAAATTTAATTGCGGTATTCTTCATGTCCTATTTTTCTTGGAGCTCAAACAGTTGATCCATAAGGTGGGTTAGATACATGGTACTAATATAAGCTTGAATCCAAAGAATAGGTTCTAGATGCATGCTATATTTATTCAAAATTATTATTACTTTCTTCATCTTTTGATATATTGCATAGATTGTTATGCTTCATCCTGAATTTTCAAAAGACTTCAAAATGGGTGCATGACATGTAGTCTAATCAAGATTGTCAGTAAATGTGTGGCCTAAATATGCTACAGGATCATCATATACAATATCTATAAATCTCACCATTAAGTTGGGACAATTGTTGTAGGAGTCACCTAAGTGTTGAAGATAGATAATAAATATTTTCAAAGGCTAATCATTTCTCATATGTTGGGTGATAATGCTAACAAGAACCATATCCCAAGTGGCCTCAAAATTCCAACTAATTATCTAATGTATGCCAAAAAAATACCATCTCAATATGCACAAATATATTGTGTAATAACACCATGTTAAAAAAAGCTATTCTCCATTGAAATAAAATAATGTGTAACATAGTTTGAAATTTACCAACCTGCTCCAAGAGATGCTTCTCATGGAAATACTTCCAACATCATCTTGCAAAGATACAAGTTCATCATCTTTAATTGAACTTGCAAGCCAATAACTTGTGAAATTTGATGTAGGGAAGTAAACATTTGCTACTCTTAGCCAACACTTCATACCCATGTGGAAAAGAAATGCATGGCATTACTTCATACCCAAAATGTTCACTTGAATGCACTTATTTATTCAACTGTTCACTTTATTTGTTACCATAATAGGCACCAAAAGAAACAAAAATGTAAGTTAGGATATTGTAATTATAGGTAATAAGTGATCCTTATTCCAGTGGGCAAGTGCTTTGTTTCCCAATGTGTCTAAACTAGATTTTTTAACCGTTTTATTGTTATTCCATGATTATGCTATATATAAGTTATCAATATGCTCTAAAACAATAACAGAAATCCACGTAGAAAATAGACACCACCACCACCACTCAATACACAATTCACAATGTTTTAACTGGATAAACCTCTCATTAAATGGGCATGTTTGTTTTTGAAATAGAGAAATAACAACAAATAAATATTAGTTTCATTGTATGAACACTTAGAGGTGAGGATTTTTCCATATATCAGGTCATATTTCTATTCTTGAAACTTAGAATGTTATATTTGTGCTTGAGATCCAGAATACTCACATGAATGCACTTATTGTGTTAATTGTTCATTTGATCTATAACCTGATAACCATATATGCCCATGCAAATATGGTTTTTGTTCCAACACTTGTTGTAAATCCTAAAGACATTCTCAAAAGCATTGGACATTTTGTTATGTTTCAACTAGAGTTGTAGCATGAAGGAGAGAGTCTATAATGTTAAATGTAAACATCATGAGTCATTCTCCAAGACAATCTTATGCAACCAGGATTGGGCCTCATGTGTTGAGGTACAAAGGCTAAGTTAGGACTGAGTAACTTGGAGTAGATTCTTAGCTTGGACCTAGGGATGACTAAGCCTTTAGTTATAAAGGTTGTTCCTCATGTGTTGAGGTGAATGCTTTGATTTATCAAAGTGATGATGTTGTAAAGTCTTGTTGGACAAGGCTTAGGACTTGTATGTATCAAGTGATGATTCTCATATGTAACTCTAGTTATAGTAGGTACCTATGAGGTTGAACTCTAGTTATAGAGGTAGTGGATTCTCATGTGGACCTCCAGTTATAGTAGGTACCCATGGGGTGGACCTCCAGTGATAGAGGTAGTTCATTCTCATGTGGAACTCCATTTATACTAAGTACCCATGGGGTGGACATCTAGTTATAGAGGTGGATGCTTTGCATGTTTAAGCATTAATGTTGTGAGATATATTACTAATTATGGTCACTAGATTTTGTTAAGCCTCTTCTAGAGTCTAGCCAGCTCTAGAGTGAATTACTTTAGCATATGATCATTTGGTCTGAGAGTAATATAATATGATCATAGCATCAGAAAAATATTTGGAGTATAATCTAATATGATAGATAAGGGATAAGATATTGACCATGCAATAAAGATAAGAGATAAAGATAAAATCATAGAGAATAAGATAATTTGAATTTCACATGAGATGACTTGAATTGCACATGAGATGAATTCAGTTGACTAAAGTGAACACGAATTATTAAGCTTCAGTTAATGTAACAATGTATGCCTCAGTTAAATATTGTTGAGCTTCAGTTAAAGCAACAATGTATGCATCAGTTAATTAAGGGGAACTCACAGTGGTCACTTCAGTAAATCAATCAACATTATTTCAGTTAACTATGTGTCAATAAGTAAGGACTAGTTAACTAAAGTGGTTGCTAGTGATTACACTTTAGTTAAACTAAAAGACGACACTTAAGTTAACCAAAAGATGACACTTCGGTTAATAAAGTGTTTGCATGACGAAACTTGAGTTATTGCACGATGACACTTAAGTTAGCATGTTAGCTAAGTGATCATACAATCAGTTAGAAGTCGATTTCACTATGGAGTCAATTAATCCTCACTTAATGTTAAATATGAAAGGTAAGGCACATAAGGCACACATGTTATGCATGTTGAAGGATCCAATGTACCGGATTAATTATCCATGAAAGGAAATTCACGGTTTTGAAGGTGATACACCAAATATCCATGCAACCATTCGTTATAGCTTGCATGGCAATGTTTTTGGCTTGTTATTAATGTGTTGGGAACATGGCAAGTTGATACAATTGATCTCTATTATTTATTGCTTAGTATTATCTCTTGTCTAGCACCTCGGGTGCCGAAAGCAATCTGTTATTGTGTAAAAGGCATTATCTCCAATCTATCATAATTATACTCTAAATATTTGCTTGGGTTTTTCATCCTCATTGTTTCGAGGGTTTTGTGTTATGGTTGAATGATTTATGTGATTGAATGTTCTTTTGATTCCAGTGTTTAGTATCTCTGCAATTAAAGTTTTAAACTTCAAATATCGTCATATTTGATAAAAAAAATTAACATATAAAACTTTTTTCCAATAACAAAGATAATGAGACCAACAATAGAGACATTTATTCCCAAACAATTTTCCACTTGTAGTGGATTGGGAGAGGATGAGCACCATATTTGAGTTGTTATGAGGAACTTCTCCAACCTTTGTATGATGATACCTACTACTTTTTAGAGTGCTCCTTTTGGACAGACTATGCTAGTCCTTACGTGACTAAAATTTGCATGGAGAAGGGTACCTAACTTGAGGATTATTAGCCTGTCTTCATGGTGTTAATATTGACTAGTAGAAAGCACATGATTTTGAAACTATTTGAGTGACTTAAGTAGTAATGCATAACATGTGGATAAGTGTTTGTTTGAGGAGATCTATTTGTTGCGTTTACTCCTTGTGTTATATTAACATGCTTGAGGGAACATCCCTTCCAACTGTTTTTAGGATCATCATTCAAAAAATTATTATGATAACAGTGAGGAGAAGGGCACATCAGTAGGAGTTATGCTAGCATAAAATAGGGCATGGCACTTAGCTACATGGGAGACACTTATCAAATAGAGCAATTTTTGTTACACACAAAAATAAGTAAGGTGCAAGTCATGAATACACCAAACAAAGCAATTTTTGTTACATGCAAAAAAACATGGCAGATGTTGTTTGTCATCATTAACCCTGGGTGGTTTTATGTGGCATATATAGTTAGTTTTATATTGAAATAAAAAATGGCTTAATGTAATTGTGAATAATGTAAATAAATGTGAAGTGTGCTTCATCAAATGAGAACCAAAATAAGGATTTCATATATGCTCTATAAATGAAATGATAGCTTTGGTCCAGAAGTATGTAAAAATATGTTAACAAGAATTCGTTTCTAAGGGTCTATAAGATAAGGTCATTTTCTCCTGTGAACACAAGAAAAGAAGAAAATATAACAGAATAATATCTATATTTGAACACCAAAATGCAGGACGTATATTCAATGGTATTCCATAATAGTTAGGGAAAAAAAGATGTTTATACAACTCACCATGAATAGGATTTTCAATAGAATATCCAAATTTAAACAACAAAATGTAGGACATATGTTCAAGGGTTTATACATGTGATCAATTAGTGTTCCTCTATACCTTATGATTCATTGTTTCCTTGCCCGCCCTATTTTTCCAGGAGAAGGGTACATGCTTATTCAAAAGTAATAATTATTCTTATATAATAAATTTGATCCCAAGTTTCTATAGAAATAACATGCAGTGGGAGCAGATTAAGGTGAAAAGTGTGAGGAAAAGTAGGGGTGGCAAGCTCATTACCGACAATATAAATTCACTAATTTCTTCCTTTCTTATATTCTTCAACAAATTGGAATTGGAAATGAAAACAACCATCTATCAAACCCTCAAAATATCTTAACAAATACTCATTTTGCTTAATTAATTATGCTTACTCTCTTATTCATTTCTGGCAGAGCTGAACCATATCATTTTTTATCAGTTTGATCTTAATCCTATAATACAAACACATGCAAAATCTAGTCCAGCAAATCCCATGAAGTAAAAGGTAATAGCAAAAACATGTATAGATGCATAATATGAGATAGCTAAACCTTCAAAGATTTGGTTTGATGGGGAAGAAAAAATTGGTCCAAACGATCTAGAGATCTTTACTATAGCCATTACTTATAAAATGCCAAATTTTATCATAGAGGGTCTTGATGTTAAAAGCACTAAGATCATGTACCTACAGTGTGAACAAATATCAAAACATATATATTGCTTAGATTTTGGTGAGCAAACGTCAAAAGAATAATTGTTACAACTTAATTACAAGCATATTTGGTATGTATTGTATGAAAGATTCTATTAGTTTTACAGAGTGTTATTTCCATACCACATTGTTATTTTACCAGGAGTGATACATTTTCATTATTTTGTGGACAAAATTGTGAGACAACCTGTTTATGCTCCAATATGTAAGATATAATAAACTTATTATTTTGCATTGATCCCTTTTGAGGGCTTCCCCACAAGTTATAAATATTGTTTTGATAGGCCAAAAGACAACACAATTATAAATAAATTGCATCTGCAAAGGCCCTGAAGACTTCTACAAAATATATCCATATGCAATCTATGTCTCCACTATGAGGATCAAACAATACATCACCAGTCACAAGCTCAAATATAATGCATGCAAAGGAAGGAACATATTATACTGAAGTAGAGTATTTAGATCCGAGAATATCCTTTGGGCATCTATATTGCCAAAATCAACCAACTTTCCCTTGAGATCAAGATATGCCAACAATCTTGTAATATAGTTGGATTTTATGTAAGTTTTACAGTGGCTTCATTCATTGTTGTGGAGGTATTTCTCTGAAGAGGGTGTTCTCCATTGGTAGCAACTGCAACACATTTTTGTTTGAAGTCAAAGCAACACAGAGGTTCCTTTTTTTTAATGTTTTTTCTTACTTTCTACTACTTTAGGAATCATATATTTCCTCGTTATTGTTTTGAAATACAATCTTATAGGCTTTCACTATACACCTTGGAGCCAAACATGCAAGATATGTTGCACAATAGAGGCTTGTGGCAAATTGTAGTAGGTAGTGAGAAAGAGCCACAAGCAGTAGACAAGAATAATATGTGGTTTAACAAAATTAAATTGCCCATTTTTTTTTATCAATTGTAGTTTCTCACCTACAAAGATCATGAACTAAGGAAGGCATGGGAGAAACTCGAGAATGTATTTTGAAAAACCATTGAAGCAAAAATATTTCAATTGGATCATCAACTCATAAAGCTTGCTAGTGAATTTGACTGAATGGAGGACTGTCCTTCCAAGGTAAAGAACATAAGGCATCAATTTGAAGAATGTGGATACAAGATGACTGACAAGCACATTGTGCACGACATTCTTCATAATCTCCCTAATGCTTATGAGGTATTTGTTTCCACTTTTCACTCCAACAAAACTGTGATGGGTACAAAATGTTGATCTTGTTGTTGAGGATTTCTACACTATGTATTTAAAGAACAAGAAAGGTTGTAATCCATGGAAATCTAGGTTCCAAAAATTGGGCATATGTTGCAAAAGGTAAACACAATAAGCATAAGGGACCAAAAGATCCCAAGCATGAGCCCAAGTCTTTAGAAGCATTGACAAATGAAAAATGAAGGGAAAGGAAATATGTCTAAGAAGAAGTTTGCACATTCTGGAAACTATGGAAGTAAAGGTCACTTGAAGGACACGTGTACAAGAAGTTGGTGGATATGTTCAAAACGTTTTGGATGGATGGAAATATGCTCCAAATCCAATCTCAAAGTTCTAGTAAGAAACAAGATTTTTCGACCACTAATAATTCTCACTATGATTGCACCTTCTTCATCTTCTAGTGTTGAGTGGATTATTGATTTTGGAGAATCAAACCATATGACAAGAGATGCATCCATATTTTCCTCTTTTGTTAATGTTCATGAAAAATTCATCAGATATACATTAGACCTGATAGGAGTGCACTTATAGTTATTCTTTTTGGTAGCGCAATAGTTGAAAGAAGGACCATCAATGATGTTTCTTGTGTGTAAAAGTTGAGTGTCAATTTTCTATCCATGTATCCAATCACTCTATCATGAAAGATGGTTACATTTTGACTTGACAAATTCCTTATGAGAGATATTAGTGGCGTGTTCAAGCTCATAGTGCTAGGATAAGTTGAGGAGAATATCCAGCATGACAACCTTCAAGTTTGGAGCATGCTCGCTTGTCACCCATGCTAATGAAGTTAGCAAACTTTGGCATGGATGGCTTGGACATTTTAAGTAGTGGGTCATGTAGGTATTTTCAAAGTGTAATTTTATTAATGCTTTTCCTGTGGTAACAAGTAAGAATGGTGTTTGCGTGGGTTGTGTGTTAACCAATCATCATAGGCAGAGCTATGAAAGATAGAAATCATGGAGAAAATAACAACCTCCAAATTATTCGAAATGATTTGTGTGGCTTCATGGATATAGTCTCAACCTTTGGTACTTTGTGACGCTTATGGACAAATTTTCTAGGTGCACATGCGTTTATATTTTGAAGCAAAAGAACCAAGTCTTGGATAAGATTAAATTTTAAAGTCTCTTCTTGAGAACCAGTTAGGGAAGGCCATACATATACTTAGAGTAGATAATGACAAAGAATATGTTAACAATAAGTTTGAGGCATTAATACCATTTGTATCAGCTTTGATACCATGTTTGTTTTCTAGATAGTGAAGACAACTTTCAAACATGATAAGCAATGGGATTAACAGACTCATGTAAAAGATATATTGTTTATCACAATGAATTCAATGGATACAATGAGGTTGATCCCCTTTTATATCATCGTGGAGGTAGTTCTTCTCTTGTTACACCATTAGTTTTAAATTAATTGTCATTTAATTAACAATGTTACTTAAGCCTTATACCGTTATAACAGATTCATCGATACACTTCAAACTATGTTTTCCAATATTCTTAAAACACCAAAATGACTCTAAATAGTTTTCTAAACGGGCAACATGTTTTCCTTCATGGCTTCCCATTCTTTCTTGAACAATCCTTCGGACTGCGGTTATGGACATCAATAAAAACAAGAAAGATAAATATGTGTAAATGCACATAACTTTTGTCCAATCCTCCTCTTTTGTCTTCTATACACAATCACACATATGGCAATTACATCAACTTTATTATCTCTTTATATATGCACAGTTGTCTCAAATTTAGCCATATTATCTTATTTCCACAACACTCAACCTCACAATCAAATTGCTAATTATAAAATGATAGAATTCACACATAATTCATTCACTCCAACAATAACTACACTGTACTTGCAATGCGGTACAAAATTTAAAACATAATCAGAGAGCTCACTCTAAGAGTCCCAATCAAAATTTGATGCATATGGATCCCTTTTCGACACAATTGGGTCCCTGTGTGTTGTTGAGGGAATCCTTGGAAGACTAGTATGAAGCTTTTTGTGCCTCTTGTGCAATTATTACTTCAATTTTCTACTTCCATTGAATGTTCTACTAACTATATTAGTTAATTAAGCATTGTCCCATTATTATTAGGAAACTTCCCATAGTCGGGTTTTGAGATTCTTAGGACCACTTTGATGAACTTTTTGAAGACAATAAAGCAGACAGAGGGAGTTCTTCTCATTTGGGGATGCTCAATGTCTACCCTTCTATTTTTCAGAGATGGCTTCATTTAATTTAGTCCCGAGTTTGATGTTTTTGCTCTATCTGAGGCAATTTTGGAGGGAGTCTTCATGTGTTTTGGAGGAAAATGGAGGTAGTCACGTGGTGAGTCTAAAAAAAAAGTTTTTGGAGCAGGAAGGCCATGAATGCCTTTGAATTACTCAGGGTTTCAAGCAACATAAGCTCAACTAGGTTTCATTCTCCGTGAAGAAGCAAACATGGCCACAAGTAGCATTCACTAGACATCTCATTGCCTCTGAGTGTAGGGAGTGAATACATAACGCCATTAATGTTGGACACCCCACCATAGAAACTGGAATTCTTCATGGACACTAAAAGTGACCTTATATTGATGCCATGTCCTGAAAACTACTCAAATCCTTCATTTGAATGCATCATGTGTGAGGATTCATACATCCCCACATTCCCAACCTTTCAGGATCATTCAAGAAGGCATGAATTATGCATATCTGGTTCATGCTCTACCATTCACAACTTAGCTAACCCCAAATATATCTGCACCATGGCAGGATTCCCATTTGAAGGTATTGACATGGAGCCCTTCCTGGACCCCTGTCTAGCATTTTATTATTCCTATGGGGATGGATGCTTAAGGGGTAAGTTGATGGGAGACAACCTCACATTACCTTTAAACAAAGGTTATAGTAGAAAAATAACAAATTTCACATTTGATTGTGCAGGAATTTCCCTAGCAGATCCCATAGGCATTGCAAGCTTTGGCAGAGGGGTCCTAGCCTTCCATGCCTAGTTGGCAGAAGTGGGGAATAAGGTCTTCTCCTATTTCCTTATTAGTCATAGATTTCATGACAACATCCATGTTTCCATCCCTCTTCTCTTTGGAGAATCTGCAATCCCCAAACAAGGTAAATTCCACTACACACCCATGATCAATTATTTAAAGTATCCTTATTTCTAATACTTGGGTCTAGACAAAATCAACACAAGAGGCCAGAATCTTAAGCTCCCATCAAGCCTAACTAAATTCGAAAAGGAAGGAAATGGTGGACTAATTGTTGACTATGTCACCACCTTCATGATGATTCCTAAATATATGTACAAACTAGTCTTAAACAAGCTCAAGTCTGTAATCCGGTATAGCAGGTCTGTTGAGTATAAGGCCGCCATGGAGCTAGACCTATGCTATGAGTTGCCCACTGCAGGGGTTTATTTTCCTCTGTTGCCAACATTGTCATTGCACTTCAAGGGAAATGCTACAATCACACTTCCTGTAGAGAATTATATGTTTATTATGTCTGATCCTCATGATGCTACTAGTACTAGTAATTCTTCTACTATTGCATTAGGATGCCTGATTATTTTGAGCAATGGGGATGAAGTGTATGGACAACCTGTTGTTTTGGGAAATTATCCACAGTAAAATTTTCATGTTGTGTATGATATGGAGATCCAAAGACTTAGGTTTTAGCCAAAACAATGTGCTCCAATTGCCAATTGATCTCTCACCGATACACACTAGTTGGTTTCCAAAGTTGTTATGAAGGGAACTCCACGGCATCCATGTTTACATTGTTAGTTAACAAAATGCTCTACATCCATACTTCGTTACCATAAATTTGTTTTTTGGGATAATATATTGATCTAGTGAATTCAAAGTTTTATAAGCTATAAATGTGCTAATTACCCCTTAGAGTGCAAATTCTCCATTGATAGCATTTTTCTATACATATGTTGCTTTTTATTTATTGTGAGCTCAAACCATTTTTCTATGTTTAAAAATGTGTATGCATGTATATATTATTGGTTTATATTTATTTTTATTTTTAAATATTAGTTTATATTTTTAAAAGTATTTCATTATTATTATTCTTATCATTTTTATAATAACTTTTAATATAAATTTTCTATTAAAAATATGTTTATTTAAAATCTACCATTTTTATTTTCCTTTCATTTACTTACCATGATGAACACTGAAGTAAACTTGCCTCTTAAAAGAATGGAAAACCAAAGTTTTATATTTTCCATCTCTATAAAGGAGATGAAAACTAACGTGAGTTATTTTTAAACATGGTTTGAAACTTTGGAGAACCATAGGAAACTTAACCATGATTTCCACAAAGCTAAAGAGCTTCATTTTGATATTAACATATCTATAATAAAAATGAAAAACGTTTACTCTTTATGAGGGTTAGAGGTAGTTACTCTCTAATGTGCTTCTTTTCATCCATTGCTCACTTGTTTCGTAATGGGGTTAAGGAATGTTCGTTACATAAAAAGTCATGAAAAACCAGAGGATTACGGGAAGCCCGATAGTCTATGGCTTGGACCTTCAAAATTCAAGTAATTTCAAGACCAAATTCTTTTCATCTCAACCATTTAGATGGAAAAAGACGAATCTACATGTAAATGGTCAATACTCGAAGCAATTTTCTTGTTAAAGGCATTTAGTGAATGGAGTAGGAGGAACAAGCTCAAAGAGCAGTGGAGAACGATACATTTTACTTATTGATGTTTTCTATGGCATCATGGACCCTTTTCACACTTTGCAAAGACGAGAAAAGTAGAAAACGTTATTTAAAGGGGAGTGTCGTTTATGGATGCATCTAGAACAATCTCTCTTTCTCTCTCTCATCAAGAAATAATCAATGTTTTATGGGAGTGTCTTAATTAGGGGCTCTACACTTGGTGGGCTCTACACTTGGTATTGTGGACCATTTTACTTATCTGATATCTCCAAGTTAATTAAATAGTCTAAATAATGGAGGATGCCTTCATGCAGAACTTTCTAGAGGTTTCTTCTTCATATTTAATAGGGTTGACGTTGCTTAAAAGGTAGTGCTTGGCATGTATGACCCATTCAAACTAATTTTTTTTGTAAGCTAACACAAACAGAGTTTCAAACTGGTGACCTTACACAAGGAGTGCCTTAATAGTACATGTATTCACTGTCTATTCTACGCCCCATGGGCTATGACCAGGCTTCAAATTTGAAGCCTCCAGGGCCCGTAAAGCACCATTTTACCCATCATAGAAGACTGAAATTTTTTTTAACATGCAAAACAAATTTAATTCGTTAATAGGCCCGTCAACAATGAAACTGTCAATGGTTTATTAAAATTTCGCTCGAAGGGCAACACCAAAATCAGCTATGCTCCAACAACTGGAATCTTTGATTGGCAAAGCAGCTATGCCATTGCCGTCTGTGGGAATAGTTAGGGTCATCAGTGTTTGATATAGGAACCTTTCTTCGTCATGGCGACAATGCTTTTGTTGTTTTTTATTTGACTGAAATGTTGAACTCGTGATTGTGAGACGATGACACATAACATCACGATTCACATCCCACCACCCATGCTTTTACAAAACTACTGCAAGTTGCAACAATGGCGAATATAGAAGTTGATGTCATCTGAACAAATCGACGAACCGTCCTAGGAAAAGCCTTGCCCATGTACGAGACTGGTGTTTGCAGACTTGAGTTATGGCCATGATCAATAATAGACTACACAAAATGGAAGACGTAAAGGCCAGCCCCAAATAATCCATCAAGTTAACCAGCCTGGTGCAGACTTTAATATGATAGCCGCTGAATCTCAAGCATCAAGCTGGTTAATTTTGGCCCTAAATTAAAATGATATTAATTCGTCAGTCCCCACATTGTTGGTTGTCCTAGTTGTGCTCAATGTCCAACTTTGTCTGTAAGGACAGGGTTCGCTGGCCTAGCTGCATATATGATGAACAAACTGCCCCAAATGCCTCCATTGAGGCTTGACCTGTCGCAATTTAGGGCAGAGGTGCATCAGTGGCATCAACCAATCACTAATAAGTTACCTACCTTCGGTCAAGGCAACAATACAATCGAATACTATGTATGATGTGAGTCGTGAGTCGTGATTTAGAAAGGGCAACGCTGTACATTCTATGAAATGTTAGTTCCTTGTGGGTTTCCAAAATAAAACAAATAAAATGTTTACAACTCAAAACCAGGGAGTACAAACTACAAAGGAAACTGTCAACACTCTTAGGTATTCATATATTTGTCCGATCCAGTACATCCAACATATTTTTTATTCATCCATGATCAAATAAGTTCATGGCCGTAGCAATTTTGCATTGCTGGTTACTTTTTATTTCTTGGTCAATGTCGACAGGGATTTGGGTCTATTCATACATTCAATCGTTCAGCTCCAACAGTCGTGACGAAGATAAAAATGCTCAGATATTATGGCCTCCAACAAGAGTTTATCCAGATTGTTAAATCTCTTTTAAACGAGTGTAAGGCAGTTTTAGTTAGAATATGAATTGGAATGATTGGATATCTAAAACAATAGGATGAAAGAAGGTCAGATTTTAAATATGGTTTTAGGATGAATCATTGTGAGTTTTTTTTTAATATGGTTTCTAAATGTCATCAAAGAAGGTCAGATTTTAAATATGATTGGTTATCTTCCCATAACTATTAAAATGTCGGTGGTCAAATACTTTTTTCCAAGAGGTGGGTCTTTGGCCTTCTATCATCACTTACAGTGTTTTAGAGCTGAAAACTGTGAGATGGAATGTAGATTCGTTGGGTTAAGGGTTTTGGTGGATGAATTTAAAGGTGGAGGTAGCTCTCCCCAATGAGAGGATCCTGGAAGCGTAGGTGCAGAGTCATTAACTCCTGTGGGTAGAGTTCCTCTAGTGGTGGGTGAAGATCATTGTGTAGAACATAAGCTACAACCATATTTTATTAACTTTCCTTTTTAAAATATTGGAATTTGGGGTTCTCTGAGGAGTCCTAAAACTCATTATATAATTTTCTTGAAACTCATATATAATTTTCCTGTATGATAAATTTCAAAATATAAATTGGTTTCCAATTTTAGAAAGCTGAGTTATGTATGGAAGTTAACCCTTCATTTTTCATGTCTACTTGTAAGCAAAACCCTAGTCGAGAAGTTTATTGGGGTAAGATGAGTTTAGAGTCTCTACAGTAATAAGTATGAATGGTTGGATTATGGATACAAACAGTTTGGGTGCCATTGTTGGGATAAGGCCCGTAGCCCAACCTTCCATCTAAACCATAAATTTGATGGTATTCTAGGAGACATTTTGATTGAAAAAGGCGGAATATGATGGTAATATGTTTAAATGTGTCATGAATTCTGGTGAGGTAGATCTAGGCTTTTCATGTGGACACTCCATTCATTTAACTTTTTAAGGATTCCAAATTTCCAAGTCATTTCAGGATCTTGAAAATGGGCAGAAACTTGGAGATTTACCTAAACCTCTATATAGTAAAATTCCAAAATTCATGATAAAACATATATACTCAAAATCTTGTCAAAGTTTTATGTAAAAGTGGTGAACCTTGGTCCCTGATATCTTTGATGTTTGAATCGATAAGATTGATATTATAACCTTAATCAAGTCAAAGATGGATATTATAACCTTGATATTATTTCTTTGATCATTGTTTCTGGTTATTTCTTCTCTAGTGATGGCATTGATGGTTGGTGTACCCTCTCTGATCAGGAGTCTTGGCTCAGAGTTCACTACCATTGTATTCCACAAGTTGGCCTCATCAACTTAGGCGTGTTGGTTAGGCCTGTTGGTTCGCTTCGCTATGGCTTTGCATCTCCCGAGTCCCTAACCACTAGTGTTTTTCTTTGTTTATGAGCACCTCTGGAGTCTGGATTTATATTACCTTTCTCCTCTTTTAAACCGTCCCTTAAAAAGAACGAATTAGGAATGCTCAGTATTAAAATCATGGAAAGTCTTGTAGCATGAGAGGGCAAGTTTCAAGTGCCAGATAAAGTAATTGGCCATCTTGCATTCCCTTAGTGAACCATAGTAAGAGTAATAATCTCGAAAGCATTATAAGTGCATAGGGAGTAGACGGATAGGAACTACTCACACAACAAGTAAAAGTGTTAATGGAGTACTCATGCAAGCGCTGGAACCACTTAAAGGCAAGGCAACACCAGAGAGAGCTCAAGGTAATCTTTTAGCCATAACATCTAGATTATCTTTAAGACCCTAGAAAATAGTAGCAAATTTGACAAGGTGGGATTTCATATACATAGTCCTATCATATACAGGTAAACAAATATAATATGACTATATGACATTATGAATCCACCCTTTGGACTTGTATTACCTTTCGTTGCCTTTAAATCATCCTTTAAAATGATTGAATTAGGAATGCACCCTATTAAAATCATGGAAAAGGCCAAAAGTAAGACTACAACCAAATAAATGGAATCCATGCAATTAATTACACAAATTCAATTTCAAACCAGATCCATTTACCAGAAAAGCGATGGATGGAAATCCATAATCAATAGAAATATAGTTAGATCGTAGATCTATTTAATAGAAATCTATTTATGTTAGATAGTAGATTTAGCCTTTGCTGCCGAATTTAAATAGTAGATCTTCATCTAGCCTCTGCTTCCGAAGTTTACTACATGATTGACTCAATTAACAATGCTTGCCGAGTGACCTCTAGGTTTGCTACACAGTGACTGAATGAACACTGTTTACTTAGTGACCTTGGAGGTTCCTCTCGGTGAGGTGATTTAGATGTACTCTGTTCGGTGAGGTGATTTAGATACAATGTTTACTTAGTGAGCTTGTAGGTTCTTTTCGGTGAGGTCACAGGTGATTTAGATACTAGCTTTCAACTTCTTTCATTATGTTGATAGGTTTTTAGATATTATCTCAGATTTGGACTTGCTTGACTAGATCACTAAGTGTAACAAGTGTACAACATGGATTCATTTCACTGTCCTCTTGTCTTTTTATGCTTAATAAATGAATCTTGATTAAGATTTAAATAACCTTCAGTTAAAGAGTGGATAAAGAAATAGGTAAGAAATTTGTTTTTGTTTTTTTCATATCAATTTTTTTATTAATAGTATTTGTTTTGTGCTTATATTAACTCTACCAATCTGGTATGAATAATGGATATACAATTATATATTTTAGGCTTTGTTTAATAGCTAACTATCTTTGGTTGTTCCTATTGATATTCGTAGGCCACTTTACGTGTGGCTCTGCTAATTTACTTATTTTAATTGAAGCTGATTATTCAATGTTGTTTATTGGTTTGTGATGGGTTCAGTTATGCCAACAGTCCATATCCAAAGGTCATAATATTTTTTGCTTGTAGGAATTTTTTTTATAATATTTTTCCTTACATGTATGTCTTTTTTTATTGTTTAGTTATGCAAAAAATAAAAATCTGTTTAATATTTATTTTGGTATTTTTTTAAAAAATGGTTTCAGGTTATAGGCTTATAGAGAAATTGTAGATATTCACAGACTTCTATTTCTCAACTGCATTTTTTATGGGATTCTATGAGGATCATGAATGAATTTTTCTGCGATGTAATTTATTGAGAAGTAATGTCTAGAATTGGTCGACCTAAAAAACATGGGAGACAAACAACGCTTGATAATGTATTTAACTTGAGTTGTCATGATGTACATGTTGAAGAAGATGTTGATTTTGAAAATGAAAAGAATATTAAAGAGGAAGGTCCTCTAGAAAAGAAAGGTAAAGGAGTAGGTACCAAAAGATCATTCAAACCTACATGGAAGTTATTGCACAAATGGGATTATCCAATAATAGGCACAAATGGTGATGAGCATATTAAGTGTTTATGGTGTGTTAAATTCAAAGGAGATACACCATTTGCAAGGGAAGGTAGTAGTACAATCCAATTAAGTGGATTAAATGTCCATGCATCATCTAAGGCTCATAAATACTCGATTCAACTATTGGAATATGAATCGAGACAACCATGTTTGCCCATCCAAAAGCACATTGAAATTATGTTGGATGTTGAAAAATTCAGAATAATTATCGCTATGGAAACTATGTATTTTGTCGTTGTAAGGGATTTACCTTTAGAATTGTACAAATATTTGTGTGACTTGCACAGGTATAAGGAAACTCCTAATATGCCATTAACCAATGAATATTCTTCATATGTTAATATCACATCTGGTAAAGAGTTTTTAACTGCAACAAAAGAGGTTTATTGAGAAAAGTTAAAGGAAGAAATTTGTTTGAGTCCTTTTTATTCCATTCTAGTTGATGAAAGCACAGATAAAACAATGGAGCAACACTTGATTATATATATTACATATCTAATGGATGGAGGGAGGGGTTCACGCATGACAAAATTTATTCAACTTATGAAAATAAAAAACAGCACTGCACAATCCATGTATGAAGCATTATCGGGGTTATTATCTAAGATGAAGTTATCAAAACACAAAATGGTGGGTTTTGGTTCAGATGGAGCTTCATCAATGAGAGGAATCCATGAAGGTTTAGCAACTAAGTTACTTCGCGATGTGCCTCATTTGTAATGCATTCACTGTGCAGCACATCGTGAGGCCTTAGCTATAACAGATGCTTCAAATTATTTTCCTGAATTTAGTTATATTGATAAACTAGCCAATAAAGTATATTCATGGCTAGGAAAATCTGCAAAGAGGCATGGAGAATTTAAGAGTTTGTTGGACCTATTTCAAATTGACATGTTGCAAGTATTTCAAATTCATCAAATACGATGGCTTTCTAGGGGGCAGGTTATGAGCAGGCTTGTTAAAATCATGCCAACATTGTTACAAGAATGGAAACATGATGATAGAAAGATGTATGAAATGGAAACAATATTCCAAGTTCAATTTTGCATCCATTTGCTTGCTGATGTTTTGACTGAACTAAATAAGTTGAGTCAACAATTTCAAGAGGAACACATCGATATAACATCCATTGGCATGCAATTAGATGTCCTCATTGATATTCTTTGAAGAAGATTCTTGCGAAACATATTTGGGGCTGGTTCTCAACATGTTTCAAATTTCTTAAAGAAATCAGAAAATGGAAATTTGGATTTTATTGATAATACAGGTGTTTCACATGTCCATTCGTTAAGATTTGAACCTTTACCAAATTTGCGTGGGTTTGGTACTATGGAAGATATCATTGACTTAGGAAAAACATTTATCCAAAAGTTGGTTGACTGTCTCAATGATAGGTTTACAGATTTGCTGGTATTTAATGCAGCAAAACTTTTTAGTCCCTGTTGTTACTTTGAAGAAGAGAATGAAAGAGATTCTGAAACAAGATGATGGTTGTTACGTCTATGTGAAAAATTTGATACTGGAAACTCACCTATAATTGATACTGAAAAATGTGAAGGTGGAATGGAAAGTTTTGTTGTCACTTTACATCGAGCATATCCAAAGAAAAACATGTTTGGAGCATGGGAGCAATGCAGAGATGAACCAGAGTGGTGTGAGTCTTTCCCAAATTTGATGAAATTGTGGCAAGTTGTTTTGATTCTTCCGGCAAGCACTGCTAGTTGTGAAAGAGGATTCTCTAAGTTGAATTGTATAAAAAATGATGATAGATTAAGAGTTTGTTTAGAAACCTTAAACACTTTAATGTTTTTATCTCTATCAGCACCTAAAGAGTTGCATGAGGTTGATTGGAATGCAGTTTATGAAACTTGGACAAAAATGAAGTTGCGACGACCTCTTCCACTAGGATGAGTGAGCTGATGATGATACACTGTTTATAACAATATTGTAACTCCTAACTAGTTCCACCGGTGGTACCCTCATAGGATAGGGCTTTGGTTTGAGCATGTTGGTAGTTGCAGTTTTTTAGTTCGATACAAACATGGTGGAGAAAACACCACAAATTCTATGGAAGTGGTAATATTTTATATTTTAGATTTCTTATCATTCTGTCTTTTTGGACAATCACAACTTCTCATAAGACATGAAATGTTTATGCTGAGTTTTTACAGCCATGATACCTTCAGTTCCTATGTATATATTGGTGTTGTGTTGGACTCAAATAGACCTTGGTTGCAACTATATATGTTTGGCCAGTTTGACTTGGATATTAACTGTGGATTTTTTTTGGCCTGTGGTTTTTGCTTATGGACGTGTTGGTTGTAGTGTATATGTTTTGATACTACTGTATATTTCTTATACAACTGATATGTTTTGATACTACATCTGTTTTGATATTGTTGTATATGTTTTGATAATGTTGTGTTTTTCAATTGATGTATATTACTTATACATCTGACCTTGTCATCATGATTCATATACTTTATCAATAAAGAGTATATAGTTGTTATTTAGGAGAAAAAAAGTATATATTTGTTCTTTGGGAGAAAAAATTTCTGCAATAACACATGTACTGCATCTGTTTTGATATTGTTGTATATGTTTTGATAATGCTTGTTTCTCTATTGATGTATATTACTTATACAACTGACCTTGTCGTCATGCTTCATATACTTTATCAATAAAGAGTATATAGTTGTTATTTGGGAGAAAAAAAAAGTATATAGCTGTTACTTGGGAGAAAAAAAATTCTACAATAACACATGTATTGAGGTTAGGCAAAGAATGTGTTTATTTGTTGAAATAATTAAAAATCGACATGTTTAGTTCTATTTATTTTTCCATATACTTTTATTTGTTTTATTTATTTTTTCATATAGAGCATGCTGAATTTTTCTTGATGTATTTTTTGATTTTCTTGATGTATATTACTTATATAGCTGACCTTGTCGTCATGCTTCATATACTTTATCAATACAGAGTATATAGTTGTTCTTTGGGAGAAAAAAAAGTTCCGCAATAACACATGTAATGAGGTTAGGCAAAGCATGTGTTTATTTGTTGAAATGATTAAAAATCGATATATTTAGTTCTATTTATTTTTACGTATACTTTTATTTGTTTTATTTATTTTTTCATATAGAGCTTGCTAAATTTTTCAATTTATTTTTTCAAATACTTTTATTTGTTTTTGTTTTTTTTCTTCATATAGAGCATGCTGAATTTTTTTCGGTAGTAAAACCTTAGATTTTTTATAGTTCATTATTATTATTGGTTACATTATAAAATCATATAGGTTTTATTTTTATTAGAATAATATCTTTCAATAGTTGTGTATCGGATAAGGGATCCCCTTGGTTCTCTATATATGTGACGACGAATAAGTTTGTTTTGGTATGATCATATTGTTAAAGATAGTGCAACTGGGAGACCCATTCTCAAGGAGAATGGTACCCTAGTCGGTTAATTAGGGCAAAGTGGGACCCTAGAAGGTACCCTGGGACCCCCAATAGTCTTTTGGGGTTATTGGTCTAGGACCAAGCAGGTTGATTCCATGGCAAAGTCCCTAACATATGGTTAGGGCCCCTATATGTCACTAGGGTATTCTGGTCTAGGACCAAAGAGTTTCCTGGACACAATGTCCAAGAAGATCTTGCAGGTTGAGACAAAGACTTCCTGGTCTGGGACCAGGCAGATTCTTGGTCTGGGACCAAGCAGTTCCTGCAGGAGCATTCTTGGTTAGTTAACCAGGTGAATCTTGATCAAGATTCACCTGGTTAACTAACCAAGAATGCTCCTGGAGGAACTGCTTGGTCCCAGACCAAGAATCTGCCTGGTACCAGACCAGGAATTCTTTGTCTCAACCTGCAAGATCTTCTTGGACATTGTGTCCAGGAAACTGTTTGGTCCCAGACCAGAATACCCTAGTGACATATACCAAGATGATGATGTGTGATGTCCTCTCTCCTAATTGGTTATTGCTATGTTGTTTCTCAAGGGGCTGACCACCCCTTGATGATGTCACTAGCACGTAACCCTTAGGAGCAGTATTGAGGACCAAAGGATCACATCATCCAGTTTGGATCTTCTCCTTATACAGCGACGATAAAAATATATGAAACAATGTACCTTGAGAGAGAGAAAATGTTAAAGTCCTTGGTCTTGTTGGTCCTATGGGTAAAAGGGGTTGTTTGTCCACCTTTATTCTACACCTTGGTCTTGTGGGTAATTGGGTTGTCTTAACTTCTATTATGGCACCTTTGGTTTACTTTTGTTCCTTTATCTTTTACTTGATCCTAGCGTCCTTTTTATGTGTACCTTTGGTGTGGTGACTTTTATTTTATGGTTTTTATTGTTGGACCATTGGTACCCTATCTTATGTCAACTTAACTTTATTTTATGTTTTATTGGTAACCATCCTAAAAGCTAGGGTTGAAGGAGGACCCTTCTAGATTTTCTTTCAAGTTATAAAAGCAGGTCTTATCCTTCATTGTAATAATATAAGTTAGATATCAGCTTTATGTCAAGAAGTATGCTGCTAAGGTTTCACTGCTTCATTCCTTGGTTTTCCAGATTCAAGTTTAAGGTTGCCCCTTCTTGCTGAACTGTGACATTTTGTAGCTGACATGTGAATCTGTCCCATGATTGTTTTGGGTTGATTCAAAGTTCTTTTTTAAGCTGTTGTTAATATGGCATGTGAGCTTCTCTTGGACTATAGCATGGGCCTCATTGTTTTAGGATTGCTAAGTCTGTTTGTGAACAACCTTCACTAGCTGAGTTGTGATTGTATCCTCTCTGCTGCTGGCCGTGAAGTGTCTTCCCTGCTGACCCGTGATTCTATCCTCTTTGCTACTGGTCGTGAAGTGTCTTCCCTACTGGGCGTGACTGTATCCTCTCTATTGTTGGTTGTGAAGTGTCTTCCTTGTTGGGCATGACTGTATCCTTTCTGTTGTTGTTGTGAAGTGTCTCTCTTGAGCATGACTATATGTCACTGCTGGGTATGACTATGTTTCATGCCTTCTTAAGAATTGTTGCTAAAGCCTGATTAAATGATTGAAGTTTCTCTTCATGTTGATTAAGAATCTGAGATCTATATCCTGAATGCTATAACCCTCTTAAGCTCTCTCTCAAGGTATGTCATTTGTTCATCTAGGTGACTTGTCCCTTTGGTGACAAGATTAGAACCTAAAAGTATCTGAGGATAAGGCCGATCCAAAATAATTCTAGATTAGTATTGTTACTGTTCTTTAGTGTTGTTATTTCATGTACTTTATTATTGTTTTTATCAGTTATAATATTGTTACTATACATGGAATTTAAATCATCTCAAGGACCAACTTTAACGCAGTGACTAGTGGAGTGTTAAAGTTGAGAGAGATGCAAATTATGTTTGGATTTATTGTAGCAGTATTATTTTGAATCTAACTTTGTTTAATTTTGTTTATGCATTTAAGTATAGTTTTTATGTCAAAACCTAATATAACCCTAAACTTTAACACATATAAGTTTCATGGGTCACTTTCAAGTAACATATCCTCATTATAATAATCATTCTTTTATGCTTGTACAATGGAAATTTACATCACACACTGCACAATAGTGGTAGAATCTTCCTATTACTTGGAATACAACAGTGGTAGAATATACCTATTACTTGGAATATAACCACTCCAGATGCCCAATATCGGTTGAATAGAAAATGAGCAGGTCATCATATTAACTCATTTCCTTCAGGAGGCTTGCAAGTTTGGAATCGATCGGTGCACCCATCAACATATTCATAGGATGTTTGGAATCCATTAAATTGTAATAAAGGTATGAAATGGGTCACTTTGTCATTTGGATTTTGTTATAGCATATGGCATATCTTTTTGCACACTATTGTTTTCAGATTAATATGACATTTTTTTTCTTTTAGGTTAATGGCATCTGCAGTCCAAATGTAAATAAGGTGGTTAATGTTTGCCCAATTATTACTATGTTCATTGAGTTGACAATAGATGTAATTGAAGCAAGAAAGATCGGGGCATAAAAACCATTGAGTTGTGGAGTGGTTGTTTAACAAGCTCAATTATATGCAAACATATGGTGATCTAGCTCTCAGTGTGTCCTTTTTCTTTGATTTTTTTTCAAGGTAAGTTTTTGGTTCTATGTACATATGTATCTAAAACAATGTCTTCTAGGTTTTAGTTTCAATTTTCAACATATTCACAAGCAGGTTTTGGTTTGAATTTTCATCATATTCACAAGCAATTTGACATCTATTAAATTCTAATAAAGCTATGAAATATAGCACTTTATCAATTGGAATTTATTTATAGAAAATGAGCAAGTCATCATGTCCACTCATTTCCTTAAGGAGGCTTGCAAGTTTGGTTTCACCCATCAACATATTCACATGACTTTTGGAATCCATTAAATTGTAATAAACGTATGAAATGGATCACTTTGTCATTCGGATTTTGTTATAGCATATGGCATTTCTTTTTGCACACTATTGTTTTTAGATTAATATGACAATTTCTTATTTTTCAAGTTAATGGCATCCGCAGTCCAAATGTAAATAAGGTGGTTACTGTATGCCCAATTATTACTATGTTCATCAAGTTGACAATAGATGTAATTGAAGACAGAAAGATCGGGGCAGAAAAGCCATTGAGTTGTGGAGTGGTTGTTTAACAAGCTCAATTATGTGCAAACATATGGTGATCAATGTAAGGTTTTTTGTTCTACTTACATATGTATCTAAAACAATGTCTTCCAGGTTTTGGTTTTGTGAAGATGAAAAAGGTCTTGAACCTTTCATAAATCATGAGAGGCATTCCATCTATAGTGAAAATGAAACTTAAAACTAAAATCATAGATTTTACCCATAAAGATACTTTTATTGTACAAGTTTTAAGTTGTTTGTCATTACTTGTTAATTCAAGTTCAGTTACATATAAAGCAATTGAGATCTTTGTATATATTTTTTTCTATTTTTGATATTCATTTACATTATATATAATGAAATTTTTATATATTTTCACATTTTCAAATAAAAAGAAGAATCTTTAAGAACCCTTAAAAATGAAATAGGACCATGCCCTTCAAATTTGATCCTGGCTCCCCACAAGCTGTTGAAGTGACACATCTCCACTTGAGACGCGACCTACCTAAACCACAATATCATTGTTATTAACGATGTGAATAGTGTGGTTATGAGAAGCGAGAGAAATGTCCAATATTCCAAATATTGGAAATACATCATTTGTTGGAATATTGGAAATACATCATTTGTTTTATTCCAAATATTTATTATTGTTTGAACCTTTTAAGTTTTAGTTTGAACCTTTTAAAAGTAAACCTGTAAGGAAGAAACTATTTTTATATTTGGATAGAAATACATAATTTGTTTTGTCCCAAATATTTATTATAGTTTTAAGCCTTTTAAAAAGGGAACTTAAAAAGAAATAGCATGACCAAGTGTATATGTATTTAAAAAGGAAACTCAAAAAGAAATAGCATGACCAAGTGTATATGTATTTTATAGTTGTTGCTATAACTATTCCAAAATTCATGTACACGTCTTATATGTTGTATATGTATTTTATAGTTGTTGCAATAACTATTCCAAAATTTATAAAGAAAAGAAATTGAATTCATGTACACGTCTTATATGTTGTAATTGTATTTTATAGTTGTTGCAATAACTATTCCAAAATTCATAAAGAAAAGAAATTGAAGATATTATTGTTCGTAACATCCTTGTATTTTATATTTTATTTTAAGTATAATTTATTTTTTTCTTTGTTTCATTGCATGTCTTTTTAATATGTTTTATTCTTTTCTTTCATGTGTAGGATCAAATTCAAGTATGAATGAAGCCTTTGAATCTCTCACAACTTTGAGGAGCCCTTTCCCTTTTCTAAGGCTTACTTGGTGAGTCTTTACCTAAAAATAGTTACTTAGTATATTTAATTTAGTTTTTTGTAAAGCAACATCTTTTAGAGTTTAGTTGAAGCTAACTAGCATTTATTTCCTTCTAATTACTATAACTAAAGAAAATATTAGTTTTCTCATTGTCTAAAATTGTAATCGGAAGTTTGCTCCCATTTATTTGAAAGAAAGCTTATGTTCAAATTATTATTATTAATTTTGTTGTTGTGATTTAGATTTTATTACTGAAGGACCTATGGTTCCAGAGTAAGAAACATGGCTCTGATGCCATGTGTGTATATTCCCTATGTTCTTGTAAACAATCTAATCGAGTCCACACTAGTCCAAAATGAGAGATAAGTGACAAAAAAAAAACCAAAATCCGTATATAAATGACCACTTTTGATTTGGTGATCATTGGTGGATAATTATCGATCTCTTATCACATGACCAAAAATGTGGTCATATCTAGTTTGGTCATTTATAGCTTGTCTTGTGGTCATTAATTGTCACAATTAATGGCCAAATATATGACCAAATTAATGATAAAAAATAAGACCAAAAGACAAGTTATAAATGACCAAATTAAATATGACAAGAATGGTAGACAATCAGATTCTACTATGACCCTTTAAAAAATTTAGAATCTAACTTACAGAGTCCTCTATAATGGTAAAAATGATCAATGCATGTCTTTGAGTATCTAATGGCTTGCATGGACACTAAAGAAACAAACTTTTTAACTACTAGTTTTTTTTCCCAGTTGACATTACAGTTCATGAGAGGTAAGGCTAAGTTGCACAATTGTATTTGCAAACCTTGCCAAAGCCTTAGTTCTATTTTATTTCACATCCAAGGGTGGAATGCAATGATCCATCAATATTAGTATATTACTCATGAATATTATTGGTCATTATCTTGAGAGCTATATGTAATATCTCAAGCTATATCATTATAATGATGTGGATGTCCACAAGCAACACATTGTCATGTGTGGACAAAAATGCGTTGTTTTCTCAGTGTCTACACAAACTCCTAAGGTTTATGGTAAGAATGAATAATTGTCTTCTTACCCAAGATGTAATGTCACCATTGTTTCATATCTTGAACGATCACATAGAGCTCACATTCATAAGCCAATCATTGAATAATTCATAGTGATATGCAACTAGGTGTATGTGCTGAAGAAGAAGAACTTCAAGCTCATACTCTCATGTGTCAAACTAAATCTTGCTGATAAAAAGCAAGTGCAAGGTTAACGTTGTGCACAATCTGCACTTAAGTTCTTTGAATGTTTCTTACTATATGTTGTATTCCGTTGGAACACTGGTTTCTTGTTGGTTCGTGAAAGAGTGCACGAAGTAGGTGCAAAACATGAGAGAAGCCCAAGACAAGCTCGCTATGATTTAGTAAAAACGTTTTATATATTTCATTGTCTTGTTTTCACATATATTTATGAGAGACAATAGAATGGTTTGGTGAAAATGTTCTATATATTTAATTATCTTGTTTCACATATATTTATGAGAGAAAACAGAATAGATTTTAGTAGTATGCAATATGAACATATCATCTCCTTTTAGAATTGAATTGATGTATGTACAAATTGGGTTAACTAAGTCAACAATATTGTCTCTTAAGTATACAATCACTAATAGTCAGGGAAAATTTTAAGGATTCATAATTTTCTCAAAGTGTAAAAGCCTTGGCAAACTTAACTAATTTTTAAATTTGCAACCATAAAATGTTTGGAGATTTTTTTAGAATTGTATTCGTGTTTCTAAGAAATTTATATAGTTTTTGGATAATTTTGACGATTTTAAGAGTTAAAAAAAATTATCCTATAGATTTTAGGTGAATCATCTTTGAAAAAAAGCCAAATTGGAGATTTTTTTTTTTGGAAAAAAGGTTGAAAATAGCCCATGGTATAAATTTCGCCCCTAAAATTTTCCTTGCCAATAACCATTGCGTCAACAATAAAATAAAATTAATGACACAATGTATCCTGAGATATCTCCTCAATAACTAACAAGAGAGTGCTCAATAAACCAATGTATTTCCATTTTAAAACGGGATCTACCAATCGCCGAGAGGGATCAAATCTCTGGAGGTGAAAACCTTTCCTCAACATTTGCATGTCTCTCATTCCCAACTTCACAGGACTGCACTTTAGTTGATGTTCTTTTTTGGATGTTATTCAAATAAAGTGTGTAATGCAATTTATATGGTTTTAATTTATCTAACTTGTGTGTGTGTCGTTTTAAATGTTCTAAATTTAATTTGAGCCAACATGTTATTTTTTTTATAATTTTTTATGAAGAACACATGTCAACTCCATAATGACCATAGAATAAGTTACAGATCCCCCTACTAGGTTGTAGAAAGAGTCTTTCAACTCAATAAAATACATGTTCTTCAATAAAAAATACACTAGACATTCATCTTTGAGGAAATCATTTCCTAACGAAATATGGAACTCTTATTCTTTATCAAGTAACTAAAACAAGTGTTGTGTGGCAGCGGATACCTGCCGAAGTTGGTAGGATAAATTCATTTTGGTTATGTAAAATTGTTACTTTGCTTATTTCAGGTTTATGTTGTGTATTATTGACCAACTGCCACAGTTTCCGCTTCTTTTTTGTATTGATGTTAGATTGAATATGAAAAAAACACTTTGTGTTCTGCTCCTACTATGGTTTTTGTGTTTTGCTCCTACTATGATTGATGCTATGACTTGTTCTTCTCTGCTCTAAATAAAGGAATGGTGGTAAATAACTATTACTTATCACAAGTAAATAAAAATAGTAATAGTTAGGCTAGCAATAGAAAAAATAAAGATTGTTGTCATCATCCAAACTACCATCCTACTCTCTGTATCATGGCCTTGATGCATGGGGCTCGCATGCTTATCCGTTATTTGCATGAATATTTGCATAGACATTGTGACGGCTTGCATGCCATTCAAACAGTCCAAGGTAACAGTTTGGTGAAGGTCTTAGGTAGCGTTGAGACTAGCAATGTATGAGTACAATTGAGCTATTCCTATTTTCTAAACTAACCTACATCCCCTATCTATGTACAACTTTTATGTTTAATAAAGGATGGAAGGGACATGGATGACATGTAGGCATTCCTTGTCCCCACTTTAACATAACTGTTAGGATTATTAATCCTCCCTTGTCCAATTTGGTCATATGTCTAAATCGANCTAGCACCATTGGGTCCACTTGGCCTAATTGGGGCACATGTTCCAGTTACTAAAGTGTGGGGAACACTAATTGAGGCCTACTGCCACTGATTGCACTTGAATGCATCAATTTAGGAAGCTCCTAGACCAATCCCTACAATTTAGGAGCCACTGGGAGTGTCGATACCAACCAAGGTCAGTTGAGTTGAGTTGGTGACTAGTCAATCTGAGTTAGGAGTCAGTTACATTCAGTTCTAGTCCTCTACATTCAGTTAGCGCTAGGTTTGCATGGCTGCATGCAAAATATGTGCATTTCTCACCTACCATAGTTAGTTAGCCTCAGTTAACACTGAATTAGACACTTGAGTTGTGTTTTAGAACTCTGTTGAACTCCAACAATGGTTTAGACAAGGTCAGTTAACTATTGAGTCCTCCAATAATTATTTAGATAAGGTCTTAGTTACCTACAGTCAAGTAGAGTCTAATCAATTTGAATTTCCTCACGTGGATTCGAATTGCATGTGGCTATTTAAGCCATTGTACTTCATTGTAATCATTATCTAATTACTCTTGGATTAATGAAAAGCATTCACAACTACAAGCCATTTTTTCACTGTTTCATTCTTCAATACCTGAGTAAATTGTGTGATCTATCTTGTGATTTGTGTGTTTGTCCACAGATCTATGTGCTCAATTTAATATGGTATCAGAACCTCGAAGGACAAGGCACTTCTCCTCCTCATATCTCATACTGGATCATTTTTTAGCAAAATTGCTTCTTCCATCTCTGCACAATAAGCAGAAGGTTTACCACTTAATACCCCAAGTTAAGGAATTGTTGATTAAGATTGATCAACTATGCTGGGTGTGATGAAAACCTAAAATGTGCAGGCTGCCCGACCTTACGGTGCCCATTTTTGTTTTGCAGGTACAACTTCGAAATGAATTCATCAGTTCCACTTCTCACCCAATCCTCATACTATTTTGAATGGAAGGTGAAGATGTTTGTATTTCTGAATAGACACGATCTCTATTGGGTGTCTGATGGATTCGGTAGAGAGTCTTTTGAGAGTGAGAATGACTAGCTAAATGCATGTGATGCAGCTTTTGGAATAATGAAACTGGCTCTTTATCCTAGCTTGCACTACCTCAATAGATCTATTAAAGATCCATAGGAACTCTGGACAAGATTGGACAGAACCTTTGGAATGATTAATGAGGATCATAATAGCACTTTGGAGAGCACATCCAACACCATAAGCATCCTTGATCCAAAAATCTCGGCCTCCACTCTCTTTGATGAATTTGTTCAAGATGAAGAAGAAGCATAAGCTTCTACACAGTCAATTCGAATTGAAGACAGTTTCCTTGCAGTGACTCCTTCTCCCGATGCTTTGGAAGTTTATGAGATCTCTGATATCTCATCTCCTCATATGGATGAAACAGAAGAAGAAATTCAAATCTCTGATATTGAAGAAAAATACTGCTGCACTTCCATGCAAACATTCACCGGTGATTTTCCTTTGAATTCTGTGCAAAATTTTCCAGTAATTGCTTCTAAAAGTGAAGAGCAATTTGATTTTTCTCTCTCTAATGTTGCTGCTGATGTGAAAATATGTAATACCTTGGATATTTTGGAAGAAATATCAGATTACTAGAGTGATCCATTCGCTCCCCTTGATCTAGATCTTCCAGCAAATTCCTGCAGGATTGCATGCACCAAAATTCAGAATTTTAAAGAAGAAGAAAGTTGTACATCCACCGTCTCGGTTGACCATTTCTTTAGATATGATATGAACATTATTGGATATGATATGACATTATTTGGATCTGATCTGATATTACTTGGTTTAATATTTCAAATTCATAATCTTTCAGTACTGCTTGTAGCTGCTCTCACTAATTTCGGTGTGAAAAATCAAGTTTCGCAATTTCTCTTCAAAAATGTTGCTGGGGATTTGGTGTTAGTATCCTCTTATGAGGTTGCTGATATTTTATTTTGTGAATCATTATATATTTTTGAAGCTATATCAGACTATGGATCTCAAGCATTCGCTCTCCACAGTCCCAGTGCTTCTCTACCATTGATCACATGGTCATCTCCTCACAAAACTAGTAAAGAGGAAGACATTATATATCCTCCTGAACACTTGCTCCTAACACTTGGGGCTGATTTTACCACTCATGGTTTTCTGTTCATGGCTGCAACATATCAGTTTCTTGAGTGTTCCTCACATGTTTTGAATCCTCAAGAACCTTTTCTCACTTATCAGTTGATTTTAGTTGCTCTACATGGGTCCAGTCTTCATTTGGCAGCTGTCTACATTTCTGATTTAGTTGAGCATATCATTCTTCTTCCAAAGAGGAAGATTCCTCCAGACATAATGATGGAGAGGTTCACATGCCAAGCCCTAGGATACCTATGCACAGAAGAACCATATTGATCCTGATTCTACCTGCTTAATTAGAGGGGGGGATTTTTTTCCCCAGCTCCTTGTATTGAGTAGTTACTTTACTTTACTTGATGTAATGGGTGACCTATGGTCTTTGTTACCAGGGCCCACAAATTGTCCAAGTTAGCATTCAGGGGGGTTGTTAGGATTATTAGTCCTCCCTTGTCCAATTTGGTCATATGTCTAAATCAGGAGTCATGTCTAAATCGAGAGTCCATCCAGTCTATTTTTAGTCACTAGCACCAGGTACAGACCTGCATCGAGACAATATCCCACCAAGCACGAAGAAGGGTTGTGTCTTGTTCAGTGGCATCTTTGATTCTTGAGAATGAATCCACACAAGTCATGATGCAGAGATAGATTGACATTGATCCTTAGAAGCGTGAATAACAAAGGGCGTTGAATAAATGTAATTCTACTATCAATCGACACTGAATGGGTCTCTTGGGAGTGTTGTATTTAAATACATATTTCCATGAATCCATGCAGATGCAGGGTAGTTTTTTATTTGAGCTTTCGAGGTCCAAATGTAGCTGGGAGCTCCAGATGCAGTCTCTATAGCAATATCAATCTCGATCAACTGAATTCACACACTTGGATTAGTTGTCAGTACTGCTTCCTCCTCTCCCGCTGCTATCTATGTGGTATAAATTGATTCAATTGTTCTTATTTTTCAATCGGTGCTTGAACTGAACTGGGATTATGTGGAGAGTTTACTTGTAGAGATGAAACGGGGCAAAGAACGAGCAAATAAGCATTCTTATATGGCCGACTACTTCAGTATCTCAAATCTTATTTAGCTGACTGCTTCAGTATCTCAAATCTTTGTTGGTGTTGTTTTGCCACATATTCATTGCTTGTTTTTGCTTGTTTTTCCTTTGATATTGCCTCAACCGTAATAAGCAAAGGAGTTGAGTTTCTTGCATGTGTAATGCTTAGGCCAAATAGATTTATTGTATATGAAAATTGTTAACACAAAAAATTGGGTTACCATGGGCTACCCTGCACTATGAAGGAAATCCCTAGTGTGGATCTCGATGCCAGATCTATTGGAATTCAATAATGTAATGCTCATACCCTTCAGAGAAGCAGTCGACACTCGCAAGGACTAGACTCCAAAGTTTTGATGCAATTACTGACAACATTTAGGTAAGTTTGGATGTAATTACTGACAACAAACGGGTAAGTCACTTGACAAACCATCTGCTTGCAAAACAAAATCCACAGAAACTTTAGTTTTCACTTTTTTTATTGGGTACCAACTGCCCAGAATTGTTGCTTAGGGCTATTGACTTCTGTCTTAACACACAAACTTTCATATAATCAATTAAAATATGCTTGATTAGCAGAAATGTGCCCATAACTGCTCTTTTCAAGTTCACTCATGCTATTAAACTTACCCATAATGCGAAAAAACAATGCCTTGTGCTGCATTAGAAGCATAGTAGCCTTGAATCACAACCAAAATTTGATGACTCACATTGTTTCTATGCACAAAATTTCTTGGAACTGGGATAAATTGTTGTTTTGAGTCTGATATTAACTCGGCACAACCCAAAACTTATCTGATCGATGTACTTCCAAGGGTGTTACCCTATGACTTTTACAAAGCTAGGTATGTTTTGGTGTAGACAACAACCAAGGACACGTAGGAAGAGACACTAGAATCATAATTCATGCAATATACAGTAATAACTTTGTTGACTAGTTCAACTTCTATTTCTTATACTGTTTCTTTGCATTTGTTATTCAAGACCTATGATTTGATGCAATTAGATTTGATAAAATAATTGCAAAAAATGAAAATGAATATGCTAAAACTTACAGATTGCTATCCAAAACCAACTGGGAGGTGAGCCCTAATCCTAAGGTGAAACAACTCATCACAGAGGAGTACGCTTCATGGTGATGAGTTGTAGTAAAGTAAACAACAATGTAGCAGTAGGGATCAAGACATAAGTTGCAATAAGCAATGCACACTGTGAAGCAAACAACAATTGTTTGTTTCTGGTAGACTTTGACATCACTGTGTTTGTTTGGGGCAGACTGGTCTTCCACTAATTAAAGCAGATTGGATAGATGATTAAGAAGAAGGTGGTGGAGTAGGGGCTGTGGAGGCGGTGGGCGGTGGAGCAAGGGCTGTGTTCAAGGCAATGTAGACAACACATAAGCAAGTTACACTGATCAACTTGGGAAGCTTCACAAAGACGGTGCACCAAGATCGATGAGCATTGAATGTTGGGTGCTAGCATCGGTGCAAGCGGTGCCAAACCATGACAGTGACAATGATGACAAGACTGTGCTGTCAGAAAACCAAGAATAATTTTAGAAACCAATAACACCGCCGCTGGTCCGAGAATAACACTTCAAACTCTAGGCCAATTATATGAGACATAAATTGAAGTTATTTTGAAAAAATAAATTAAAAAATGATGTTAAAATGATATGCTATGTAAAACTTAGGAAAATTGATATAATTTGTTAATCAAAACACTAACTAATAGTCTTTGACCAAATATCGAAAACAATATACATGCCTTTCGGCAGGTATAATAAAGGATTCATGTACGAGAAATGAACTAACACTTTCATGCCTTACTCTAATGATTTCCAATTTCCCGTCATTAGAAAGTGAAAATAATCAGTTGGATGCTTTTCTCCTTTCTGTACCATTTAAAAAATATGAATCTTCAGTATATATTGCTTTTATAAATGTAAAACCTTTAACTATGTTTTATGCACTTCTTTATAAGCCACTCAAAATATTACTTCTTCAAAACATTTGTTAATTTCAAGCATGAAGCATTTATTTCAAGTTTCCCCATATTAATTGTTAATTTGTAAACACGCTTCACAAGTTACAAGTATGTCCGTAGCTCTCTTCCTTTAAATAGATAAATCCAAAGAATCAAATGATTATGACTAGTAAGTTATATTATTAATAATATGGTTTATATATGTTGATCATCATATATCAACCACATCTAAATGTGTGTCTATGGTTGATATAGGTCGATAGGCGAATATAAGCCATATTAATAATTATTAATATAGATTGTTAGTTTTAAAATAGTGGAAATGTCTTAATAATAAAGTATAGAGTGCTTGTTTATCTCTATCAAGCTTGATCACATATGGCTTATTAATGTTAATCTTATGCCATGTTATAGCATATAGACACATTTAACTATTAATAATTTTAAATAATCTTTTAGTTCCAAAATGTGGAAATGAAAAAATAATAATTTTATTAATTTATGTTTTATGAAAATCATTTAAATAAGGATATTTTATGTTTGAAATTTATATCATTTTTTCATAATATTAATAAGTGTTGATGTTGGTTAGCCATTGTTTACTTTAGTGAACCTTGATTATGTTTAATTATGGTTAATATTGGTTAACTGGTATCAATCTTATTAATGTTAACTTAAAATCAATGTTAATGTTAATGTTAATATAAACATTAAGTTCTCGGGAGGCAGGTGCGGGGGGGGATCATCTTCGATCCCAAAGGAAAAAATCTGTCTTCTTATGCCTGGGGACTTGGACCGAAAACCAACAACGAAGCAGAATGGCTTGCTCTTTACTACGGAATGAACCTATTAAGGCAACTCAATATCACCAAAATAATCGTTATTGGGGACTTGAAGCAAGTTATCCATAAAATGAATAATGGAAATAGCAGGGGCATGGTTAAAATTAAAATAATCTACGAGCGCATTCAACAGGTTTCTAGAGAAGTCCAATTTTCCTATATCCACATCCTCCGAGGCAACAATTCAGAGGCGGATAAATTGGCAAATCAAGGCGCCAAGTTAAGAATCAGATCAACCAAGGTGAAAGGAATTTTATCTAATTATTTGTATGTGCACTAAGTATTTTTCTTCCCCTAGCAACAATACAATCCCCATTCCCATCATGAGTTTGAAGAAAAAATAAAAGGTGGTCAGAGTTCCTCCCCCTCCCATCGACGCGATTAGTCGGAGACTCTCCTCTTCTCGACAATCTGCCACTCGGCAGGCAACATGGCTGTCGGCCCCCACTTTTCATCACGTAGCCCATGTGATGTCTCTAAATGAGCCTGCTGCCCTCTTCAGTTGGAAAGGAAGGCTCGCATGAGCCATGGAATACCTCCAAAAACATAACCCACCCTCTTCCTCGGTTCATTTTGCCCTGCGATTTTGTGAAGCGGGTGCTCATGCTTGGGAAAAGAATGCTCATGTATGTGAAGAAAAGGTTCCCGTTCGTGAAGACCCTAGAAAAGTTGCAGGCATAGTTGCTCTTATCTATGAAGAGAAGGATCTTGTTCGTGAAGTGAATGCTCTTGTTTGTGAAGAGAAGGTTCCTATTTGTGAACACCCTGGTATATTTGCAAGCAGAGTCGAGACTGGTTCTATTCTCTTCGTTGTTAGTAGACTAAATAACGGTGTTGGGAGAGCGTTTGGTCCTTTTGCGAACAGGTTGGAAGTTCATATGTACATCGAAGGCTCTTTCTCCCATCTCCTAGACTCAATAAGTATCTCAGGCCCCAAGTGTTTGCACCACTCATAATTCGCGGCTCTTCAAGATGAAATGGCAGATAAAGGTGCTACTTTGGAAGATATCCAAAACTCCCTCAAGGAGATCAAGAAAAATCTGAGATGGTTATATGACATAATCAATAGAATCATGGAAGAAAGTAGCAGAACAATGGACTGGATGGTTTGGTAGATAGAAAATCAGGACACCCGAATAGAAGATAACCGTCGCGACCTGTATGAGATAATGGGCAATATAGGCTACATGAAGGATGACCTGGAAAAATTGGTAAATATGAACCAGGGTAGCTTCATCAAATACAACCAGAATAGAGACCAAGAAATGGAGGATGCCTCCATGGAGCAACCTACCAAAGAACAAAAAGGAAAGCAGAAGGATCAAACCTAGTCTCATGGGTATTTCATGTTTTTTTGTATTCTCGTTTTTGTAGCTTTTGTTCGATTATACCCCTCGAGGGGATTTAGAAGTTTTACTAGGAATAGAAGCAAGCTCAAGACATTAGTTATCAGCATGAATATTTCTGTCATTTTGGTTTTTCCAGAACCTTGCAGGTCTCAGACCTCTTCTTTTTGTAAACCTGGATAGCCACAACTTTTTTAATTAATACAATATTTTCACGGTTACTATTAATATATATATAAACATTAAGTTAAAATTAATATTAATATTAATATTAACTTAAGAAGTAATATTATTATTCATATAACATTAACATTCATATTATAATAATGTTAACATTAACTTTTAATGTTAGTATTTATTGTTGATATTAATGTTAACATCACCATTAACATTCACATTAGCCTTGAAGTTTATATCTTAACTTACTTGAAAAATAATTCTCCAAAAGCTTATCTTAAAATTAATTTACAATTTATAATTTATTATAGTATTATTTTAATTTTTAAGAAAGTTATTATAATTATATATATTTAATATATTATGATTTCAAGTTTTTGAAGAGTTATTATAATTATATATATATATATATATTAGTTATAATTATAAGAAAAATATTTATACGAGATGCAAATTAAAAGTAGTGAAGGAACGGTGCTAGGGTTTCGGTTAGTGTATGGCTAGGGTTTGAACCCTCCCTGCTAGTCGCAGGCATGGCTTGTAGCCTGTGATGGTCAAGTTAGCAAGCGGCATAGTCTTGGATGGTAGCAGGGGATGAGGACACATGACTGGTTTATGCGGTTCAAGGTGGTTTTCTTTACTATAGATGACAGGTTTCTCTTGGAGAGGTAAGTTTTTTTTTACATTTTTACTATGGATTGCAGTTTTTAGTGGAAAATGACGGAGGAAGACCTCGTGGACTACTCCGCTGACCCACTAGAGGGGGGTATTTTTAGTTTTTCTCCATTAAGAGGTATGGATGTTGAGGTGGAGGCCAATTGGCACTTCTAGCCGGATATTTTGGGTGCGAGCATTCCCTCGCTGGCTATGGGAGACGGTTTATCACCGCCGAAATTTCTTCTGTCTTCCCTAGGGTCTCTATAGCTACCGTAGGAACCATATTTCCCGACGGTTGGAAATTTTGCTAGTGAAAAGGAACAGGTCGCAGGTGGGTGCATTGCGGCTGAATTTGATGCTCTAGGCACTCAGGCGCAGAATGAAGGGTTGTGGCATGGCGGAGATGGACCCAGTGGGGGTTTGGTGGACAATGTTGGGGTAGAATCGCACTGGGGTTTTGTGGGCAGTTCTATTGGAGCGCGTGAGCAAATAGGTTTCCCAAGTTTGGTGTCCAAGGACCTCTCTTCCAGTGGTGGGGAAAAAGGCAGCTCGAGGTTGAAAGGTAAGGGGAAGCGAAGGAAAAAATGGCCGAAGATGACACCGATTATTAACTATATAGTGGGAGAGGATATTCGCTGGGAAAGGATGGAATCACTGGACAAATTCACTTTACTTGGGCGTTTCATGGGGAAATCACTTTTTATTATGGCTGTGAACAAATGGGTTGAATATTACTGGATGGGTGAGTTGGGGATTGTACTTGTTGTGGAAGGGCTGGTGCGGGGATGGTACGCCTTTAACTTCTAGCTTGAAGAACATATGTTATGGGTTCTAAACCATAACTATTTTTATGAACAAGTGCTGGTTTTATTGAAGAAATGACATCCTCTCTTTGATGCAAGCCGTGAAATGGTGGGCGTTGTTCCGACCCGGGTCAGGCTTCTGAGCCTTCCGCTTTCGTTTGGACTGAGGAACACTTTGTGCATATTGGGAATTTGTTGGGTTCATTCCTAGAGGCTGATTATTCCTTCATGGTTACCAATCTGAAGAGGGTGGCTCACATTCTCGTCAATATCAACATTAAGAACGGGCTCCCTGGGGCTATGAAGATTTCTTGGAAGGATTATTCACATTTACAGACTCTGGACTATGAGAACATACCCTTTCGTTGTAGAAGATTCCATGTATATGGGCACCCGGCAGTCGATTGTCCCTTGACGGCTCGTGTTAAGGATGGGTGATGCATGGAGGGTAGCAACTCGTTGTCAGGCGATGAGGGGGAAAACACAGTGCCCTTGTCTCCCCCTCTTTCTCCTGTTGGCCAAGAAATCGCCACTGGTACAAAATGAGGAATTAGCTACTAGGTGACTACAAATTCTAGTCACCAAGTGTTTTTAAAGTGATTTACTACTAAATATGAGCAATTTTGATTGACCCAACTATATACAACTAAAATTAATGACTAATTTAGTCACCGGTTAACAAATATGACTAGATAATAAGTGACAGAGTTAAAAATGACTAACATAAACAACTAATTTAGTCACAGCATAAAAAATGACTAGCTAGAAGAATATGAATTAGTCATTTATGTTAGTCATTTTTAATTGTGTCATGGAAAATTCCAAATTTGACATTGTAGTGTAAATTCTGTAAATTTTCTACTTTCTATTAGTAATATTAGTGCCATGCACCTCGATCTTCAAAGATCCAACAAAGCAATTGCACGAAAGATACATCTCAACAATGAGAGAGTTCCCAGAGCATCTCCAAAATTAAGAAAGATACACAAAAAAATCCTAATAAGGGGTGGACTCAAAATGGTAGACCCTAGACAATGTAGTAGAGACAAAATCTATAAGAATTAGGAGCACCTTAGTGTAGCAGGAGAAGCCAATAGAGTCACAAGTGGAAAAATCCTAGACAATGTCCAAAGTAGAGAATCTTGAGTGGCTAACATATTCCTTAAGATCCTTGATAGTAACTACCAACTACTCAATGACATGCTACTTAAAACCTCTACCTATATTAGCTTGAGAAATTAAATTTATTTTTTAATCTCATATTACTTCCCCTACCATAAATTTGATTTTGTTTCTTACTTGGGAGAAGAGGTATTCAAAGTAGATCCTTAGCCATTTCTTAACCCTAATTGGGCTAGTTGAATAATGTTTTAAGGTACCAAAGGTTGCACTAAGATGTAAGAGAGAGGGTCCTAAAATATACCCAATCATATTTGACTATGATGTAATAGACTTGTTTTAGGTGGTTTACTTAGTTTCTTCTATTTGACTCTTCTTACTTCTATACATTTCATAAGAGTATGTCCCCTGCATTTTTTAAAAGTTTATTACTTAATCTTACAAGGACTTCTAAAAAAAAACTTTCATAGAGACACATTTAGCAATCCCTTTAAATATAAAATCCAACAAAAAGCCCTTTCATAGCCACACAATCCATTTAAATATAAAATCCCCTTTAAATATAAAAATCAATATGGTATTATGCTTTAAATATTGAGTATTGTTAAAATTTATTTAACTATAATTAATTTCATTGGTATTAAAATTTATTTAGATATGATTGAAACCTTTATATACCATTGAGTTATAATCATTTCTTACATTAGAATTGGGGTTGATTTTCATAGTTATTCATCCAAGTTAAAAACAAAACCATGGTTTTCAGTTTTAAATGCACCTTTCCAAGCGGTGTGTACCTCCAAAATGCATACTAATTTGCCAGGTGTGAGAGGTGTGAGTACCTCCTAAATGCATAATAATTTGCCAGGTGTGAGGTGTGAGTACCTCCTAAATGCATACTAATTTGCCACATGTGAGGGGAAGTGATGTTTTAATTTTGGTAAAAAATTAATGACGTATTTTTTATGTTTAGCTATTTCTATAAGTCGCCGTTAATTTTTTCTTAATTTTTCTGGAGGTTGAACTTTAATGAAAGTGGTTTCTAAACCCAAATTTTAATTGCAAGTAATATGGATATGGTGGGTGTATATTGCATGATGTTAGAGGGTGTCATTTATGATTTGTGTTATATTTGGTAAATATTTTTATTAGATTTTTTTTAGTATATAATAAAAAATAATATTTTTATTGCTTAAATTTTTTAATAAAAAAAATTTACACTAACCTTTTTTTTCATAAAACTTTATATGTTTTGAAAAATAAAAACCCAAAACGTCAAAAAACAAAAATTAGTCTGAAATTCCAACCCAATATGAAATGAAATTCCAACCCTAATCATCATCATGCCCTATTCCCATACCATTTGCAAGTCATGTCAAGGGCCAAACCACAAGCCAAATCAGGTTTTGCTTACTTTCGACAACTTGTTTAGAGAACATTCGATATTTGGGTCGGTCGGCTCAACATGTTCGATAAGAACAACTCTTGGATCAATATGACGATGTGCTTCCACCCACGAATTGGAAGTGATGCCATCCTCTTGAGCTTGTTGTTGTTCATATTTGACCAACAGGTAAATATTCTGTCCATGGCCCCCTCAAAGTGAAGTAGGGTTTCCTGTCCAAGCCCGCTATTATTATCAAAGGAAGCGGTAAAGGCATGGGCATGGGCAGGAACATGAAGGGATAGAGACAATGCGCGCATACATCCCAATGCTTATGGACATACATGATCTTTAAGGGGAAAATATCAATCTGAAAATGAGAAATCATTAAGGGGCAGCGCTAGTGAATCATACCAATATGATAGGTCAAGGCATGGAAGTTAACCCAGACGTGGTGGCAGGGGAACAGATTCCAGCAGAGAAGAGAGGCAATCAGATCATGGAGGCCGAACATGGATCCAGAAGTTTGATGTTCCATTTTATTAGCCATCCCTAACATATTATTCCATTCCATATCCAATTGGATCTCAAACAGAATATTCCTGGTGCAGATAAATAAAGTTCCCTTCCAAGCAAGTTCACCAAGTAAAACCCCATAATTTATACTATATGCATTATTGTGTTGAGAATATGAAAAAGGGTTTTGGCCATTTGCCACATATTCGATGGATCTGCAGAGAGATTCTTTTATGAGAAAAGTCACAGTAAAGGTTTGATCATGAACCTGATACATACAATTAAATATTGAAAATCATAGTTAGAAGCATATATTTAAAATTCGTCGCTGATCTTTAGTGAAAATGAACTCAAAGGGAGTTTCTACATTGCAAGCATCCGTGCTTTTTTAAAGGAAGATCAATGTGCATTGGGTGTGGTCAATGTACAATCGTATCACTATTGATATAATCAATATGTCATCACATGATTCGATTTAGTAACAGAGAGGAAACTAGTACTCCAGCTAGAGGCAACGTGGGTACTAAGAGGGTGCACACCATTGAGCAAAAGAGGGTGCACACCATTGGGAAAGAAGATTGACATTACAACATTGTTATATTGTTGTTATCTGCTTGCAAAGGGACACAAATAGAGTTGGGTGTACTCATTTCACAGCCACACATTACCATCTCACTCTCAAAGTCAAATAATGACCACTAAAGGAGACTATTTACTGACTGAAAGTGCTATAGATTTTTCCCTTGTACAGGTCAGATGTTTAATATCCCTTGCACAGGTCAGATGTTTATGTAATATTCAGATCTGGTTTCCTGAGTATTGAACTTTGTTTTAAGTATGGTATTTAAATATTTTTCTCATATAAATTTGTCGTATTTCTCTTTTGAATCAATACCAAATATTTGTATTATGAGCATATTATATTGTACGGGCCCATTGCAGTAATCTTAAAATCAAACCTTGTATATCCGGAAACCTACATCCATTTTTCAAAAGTACTCACAAGTGTTTGATGAAACCTCAACAAGAACTTTCACACAAAGTGCTTGAATAGTAATCTACATCACTTTGTAGTACACAAGTGTTTCACAAAACTCTAGAGCAAAGTTGCATTAGAAGAGGGATCATAAGACTGTTTGACCAGCTCCCATAAATGGCAGAGAAAAACATTGATACCTACAAGAAATGTTCTGCATATAAGACCAGCTTGGTGCGAAAGTTTGAGAGGGAGAAGTGGCAACGATGTTGACCAACTTTCGGGCCAAATCGTCAACTCTGTATAAACTACTCCATTTATAAAACTAAATAACTTATATGATAATTATTAAAAAAATATAATATATAACCAATTAACATAATTTATATAATAAAATAATAATAAAAAACAAAAAATATAAAAATAAAATAAATGTTGTCGATCCCAAGAGTTTATACACTCGATGTTTGTACTTCATGTAGTCGATGTCAGGTGGGGATGTTGTTATTCAATCCAAGTATGCGTAAAGAGTCAACGCTGATAGTCATTATGCTACTCCATGCAGTCGATCCTAGAGTTGATACAGGACTCTATGCCTTCTTATGCAAGGAAATATTCATTAGAATATTTTTATTGAGGGCAATTCTCACAAACCTTGATGCCATGAGTTTTATCTCTCGGTGCCTGTTTCAAATGGGGAACTTGCCTTTATACATATTATTTATACTGGTAACTTTCCTTACCATTTTTCATTGTTCGACCTCTTTCCTTATATATTACTTTCTTTGAGAATGAGATAATCAGTCAGTTATAGGTCCCATTCTGCCTTGTTTCCTGGTTTCGCTTTCAAATGACATTCCTTGACGGGTAGATTCAGAAGGTAGGGCAGCCAAGAGCCAATTGGTTCACAATAGAAAGGAAGTTATGCTACGAGGAATAGCCAATCTCTTTACCAAGAGGGTTCTAGTAGATTGATTACTCGGAGTGAACCATTAAACTAGAGGAATTGGGGAGTACAACTGGAGGCCGGGGAGTACAGATGTTGAGGGAACTCATTGGGGCATGGGATAGTACATGGCAATAGTGAAAGAAACCTCTAATTAAATATAATTAGAATATAGATTTGATATGCGTGGCTTACACCCAACTAGGAATGGGCTAGTAGATTATAATAATTGGCTGGGCAGTCTACCCCATACCAATTGGCTTTACCCAGTATACCATACTACTAGAAGACTAGCCATTACAACAAGTCTACCATACACATAGGATTACTACCTGCCCCATAGTATTTACCTAGTCCCACATCCCACCTCTCTGCCAGACATTACTACTTACCTGATTCATTGTTCGTTTAACCTAATCCACACAATAAAACAAAAAATATTAAAAAAAAAACCAATTTTTTTTTTATATAATAAAATAATTAAAATAAAACAAAAACAAAACAAATCTA
>LPNX011159483.1:0-36175 GCA_001517045.1 Pseudotsuga menziesii | reverse complement strand
AAAAATAATAAAAAAAAATATATATATATATATATATATAAAAAGAAACAGAAAAAATCTATTTTCATGTGCAGCTCGACCCAACTACGACCCAACTAGTTTACCAAACAGTTGTGCACCCACCTCTACGACAATGGCATTCATGGTCGATGGCCGATTTTCCTTAACCATCATCCTTCAATGCCGATTACTGCTCAACCTGCTAGTTCGTGTCAAATAGCCTATCCGTTGGTGCTAAACATTGGAGGGTTTGGTGGGTTATGAATATGGATATTGGTAATACCCGTTGAGGAGATTGGGATTGATATTAACCACTGTTAAGAGTTTACAATTTCTCTATTTAATTGCCATAGCTGCCATGGATAAAGCAGCATTGGAGAGAACCTACAGACTTTTGAAGAGGCGGGCCACAAATTCTGCACCTCTGGTGTCAACACCACCTTCTTTGCTTACAAAATCCCTGGTAAGTTTATTGATTTACTGTGAATTGATAAATTTTTAGTGAATTTTGGATAAAAACCCATGTGTTGTGCGGTCATAGGTGCGCCAATGTTTTTTCATGTTGCTACTTATTACTTTTTGCACTAGCAGTCTTGTGCACCATCCTTATTACCATGCAATTTTTTTTATTTTACATGAAATATGACTTATATGCCTATGACCATCCATTGTAGCAGAGGTAGTCTCACAACTTTTTGAAGTTAGGAAGGGTTTCCAGCCAGAGCAGTGAGGAAATGGAATCTCAAAATATTGGATACCTTTCATAGGGTTTCCACCCAGAGCAGTGAGGAAATGCAGTCTCAAAATATTGGATACCTTTTCATAGGAAGTGCGGTCATAGGGTTTCCACCCAGAGCAATAAGGAAATGCAGTTTCAAGGGCTCAAATGTTCCTAAAAAAACAGACAATTTGAAAATCAAGTTGGATTACCTTCTCCCATGTCCCAAAATGCCTTAGGTCAACAGGCTGGACCACTGCAATGAAGAAGAGCCCAAATTGTTGCCAGTCTGTTCTGAGCTTTGGTGTTCTCTTCCAGTCTAAACTGCAAAACCTCCTCACATATTTCCTCAAGGAACACTTGCTGAAACAAGATCATTTCTTTGCCCATTCCAACTTCTCCTAAAAATAACCAGGCTCTCTCCTGCTTGATTTGAGACGCTCAACAACAACCATTCTCAAAGGTTGGGATCATTTGCTCAAGGGTACCAGGAATGTAGTCAATGAAAACAAAAATGGAATAGAACCATGGATATTTGGTGTAGGCACTTGAAAAGATTTAGAGATTTCACTTTAAATGGCAGGTCTTCCCAAATGGCATATTCATTGGTGGACTCAAACTCTATTATTAAGTTGGAATGAACGACCGGACTCAACCTAGCAGGAGTCATAGTCTGTCGATTTCAATTGTGGAAGGAAACTATACTACTGTGTACGCAACTAGGGTTTTTAGGAAGGAAAACTAGCTTGATACATCATCTTAATAGAGCCAAAATAAGTCTAAACCAACACTGCTCTAGAGGCATTGATGTTATGGTATTTTATTGCACTTGGGCGCCACAACGACTTGATAATTGCCCACTATTTCATCTAGCGAGTTCTGTAGGTTACGTGAACAAATTCTATTCACCTCAGCATGCATTCAAATCACCAACTAGGAAAAGAGGTAACATACAGATCTCCAAATCCTTTGTGAATTCTTCTTAGTTTCAATACGACAGTCGATGGATTTTAACATAATTTGGTTGATCAATAGAAAATGAAGGGCTTAATAGCAGACTTGGTCACTGGATAATACAATGACAAATGATTAGTTTGTCATTGTAATAGCTTGTTAACTTGACAAACTACAGTTATACTTTGGGGTCTATTTTTTGAAACTGAATGTACATTCTATCTCGAGATACTGGCAGGCACAGTTTTAACTTTTATTCAAAACATCTAATGGCTAAGCCATTCTCTTCATCTGAAATCCCAGTAAAGTTGTTGATAATTTAGCAATTTGCATTTTCAATTGTTGATTTTTTTTAGGTCGTATGCAAAGAATTTTGTATCGACTTAAGTAGAGAAAAATACATAATTATATACTTCGGTCTGCGTTTCAGGCAATGGTGGCCTCAGAGGTGCCTCAGAGGTTCATCAACATACATATGAGAAAGGTTATCACTACACCAATAAGTGGTTTGTCTATGCAGTGTCGTGCAAGGTTAGTTAGTTGGCACCAAGAATGGGAAGATCGAATAGGTACTTAATTGATACCAGTAAACCAAAGAGAACCTGTTCAATTATATTGTCACCAGATCTGCTTGATGTTTTATCTATAAAGGGAACCTAAGGTTGATGGCAGTTAACATTGTTGATCAGGCTTGTCTGAAGCTACCTGATCACAGGCGGTTTCTTCTATGGTCACCCATTATAATTTTCAGTGTTTATCCATTAACATGTGATATCTTTGCAAATAAGTAATGGTAATTTTATGGCCTTCCACAACCACTTGATATTGTTAATACCAGATTGATGGTCTAGGTGTATATGGTGTTGTTAGGTTTGAGAGAAAGGATATTGAAGAGACTAAAGTTCTTAGGTTAGCTATTAATATGGTGATTTGCATAAATGGTTGGAACCTAGAAAGAATAGTGGAAGAGCCATGATCAATTAGCCACAAGCATGTTGGAATTTGCATTGACAGAAACTTGAATCAACATATGCCCAGATTTCAAACTATCATTTGTCAATATAAGAAGACATGCCATTCTAAGTGACTTTTGATGTTTATGCCATTACCTTGTTTACTTACAATCAAACAATGGAATATCTAAGAGGTGAGATCAAGGCTACAATATGTCTATTCTACCATCCAAGGCCATGAAAGAGAGGAATATTTTGGTAATATACTGATTTGCACAAGGAAAACCAAGTCTATGAGGTAATGTTTTCTATCCAGATCACCCTCCTTAGCCAAGTCAATTAAAACAAGGGTTACTTAACGGATAATGCATTTATTGATTGACCGCTATGCTGTAGTTTTCCCATTCGTATGTGACAGTGCCTCCTCACAATGTCTCATGGATACAGTGGAAAAGTGAAGTGATTTGTTTATCCCCTGATCGGATAGCTGAGGGGCCTCAAATGCTAGAAGTTTGTGTTGGTGTTGAATAAGAGAGCTATGCACCTCACATCTAGATGATAGGAGAAAGCAATAAGCTAGTTATGTGGGCTGAAGAAGAGAATCTATGTTTCCTCATTGTGGGGAGGGGAACGAAGAAAGGTGAACATGTCTCAAGCTTGAGAGAATTTGCTCACATTTGTTTTAGACTGCAGACTTGGTGTTTTCACTGCTCTGAACCAACAATAATTTAATGGTTCCTAACCTTAGATTAGCTAGAACAACGATTATTTTAGCACTAATTTGCTCATACAGTTTCACTGCCTTGAATTCCAGCTGTCTTTCAAATTTTAACTAGAATATTTCTGATACCTGACATTTTGTGTTTGCAAATAGTTGAACAAAAGTGTCTTTGCTGTCATTGATGATGCATGGTGCCCAGATCATATGTTTTTAGGAATAAATCTTGATTTCTTATTTAAGAATCTGAACTTTTCCAAGTCTTTGAAAACCTGAAGCCATAGAACCTTCAAAAGGATTTTGTCTGTAGAAAACTTGGAACTATTCCAAAAGATAATCCTCTTGTTCAAAACCTTTAACAAATGCAAGCAACTTCAATCCATATTTTAGATAAAGTTTGTCCATTACCTGGCATAAACCTCTTTTAAAGCTTGAATAAAACGATTGAGACCTTTGCACAATGCACATGTTTTTATAATACCGAGCTGTCCAATTTCCTCTTTTTCTTCCCAATCCATGTTGTGTCTTGAATCCTTTTCTTTGGGATTTTATATCCAATAAAGGAAACAGAGTCTGCTTTCCAGAACTCACAGCTATCACTTGCTCTATATAGGAAAGGCAAGGAGATAGCAAATGCTCAAAAAACAACCCATGAATAGTAATGACAATAAATTATTTCAACATCCACAGAGTTGCAACTGTCTTGCTCAATGCTACAGTAATCCAAAGAAACATACAAATCACTTCCAACATACGTGAGATAAATATGTACACATCAAAACAACTCTATGTGGAAATGGAACACTCAATTGGAGCTCCCTGCTCAAAATGCAGGGCAAGTAGCAAGACAAAGGCTAGGAAGGCACCCTGTAGCAACACGATCAAACCATGCAGCAATAGGTGATCCAATCCTTGCTCCAATCCTTGCACCAAGCATTGTTAGCTTCCTTTTCAAGAAGTCTTGTTTTCCTGGGTATCGAAGGTACCCGCACAGTAACAGGGACCTGGGAAGGTGCACTAAGGACTAATTAAACTAATGCAACCATTGTTGGAAAGTCCTCATACGTAATAGAGAGAGTAACAAGTTGTTGATGAAGTTAACGCCAAATAAGCATTCATTTATAGTCTGTCACCTACTTTAGGGAACATGAGCAAGGACATATGGCTCTGATAAAATGAGATAAATTTATGTTCTCATAGCCATTCTCAACCCAAACCTGAACAAACCAAGGTGAATCCTAATAAAACTGCTTCAATTGACACAAGGATGTGCAAATATTTAGCTGCATGACTTTGTGATGATTACATTGTTGCCAATTGACATGTTCAATATCAGGTTAAGTTTCTAGTTTTTGCTAATATCCCTAATTGATTCATATAAACAACATCAACAAGTAGGATGCATCACAACCTGTGCATTTTTCTGTGAGTTCTCAGCAAGACAACCATAGAGAAGCAAAAAGGCAAACCGAGTTGGCAAGTATTCGATGATGTATGTGCCCAGATATTCTCATCATTTCTTTGGATTTACATGTTTCTTTTTGAAAAAAATGTACAAATTTTATTGTAATTTTTTCTCTCCATCCTATAAATGCTATAGAGTAGGATTCCTGGGTTTTTTGCGCTCAGTGGGTTTAATAGACCAAAGTCTGTGGAATCACATTAATAACAACATTTGTTTGATTGTTTTCTGCGCAATTTCTAAAGGCTATGGTCTATGTTATTAGCTATTGTAGTCGATTTAGATATTCAGTTGCAAGTATGTCTTAAAACAGTTGTTTCAGTCTTTCAGAAATGCCCGTGTTTGAAGAAGTTTGTCTTGTTCTTCTTCAACCTTGATTGTAATGTTGCATATATTACGGAACCAAGCCCACCCTATTATGTCCTTTAGGACCTGCTATTCTAGTCGGTTAGGCTTTGGTCTAGTGGCAGGCCGGATGGAATTTAGTATTTACCACAGCTAATTCAAGTTCAATTCTTGGTACATTCACACTAGGGAATCCCCAAAGCAACATGTCCAAGGATTTTTGTACTGGTCAAAATTTTAGTGCTTCTTGTAAAAAATATATTGCATATTTTATCTTTCCAAGGTGTATTAGGCATATTTTGTAAAGGCTGGTTGATTTCATGTAATTCTGACAAAGTGATATTTTGAGGATATGTGGAAGATTTTTGTTAATTTTAGGGAGATTTAGTCCACGAAGAATCAATCCACATAATGCTTTATAGTTGTCCTTGCACTACAGGATGGACTTAAGTATTTGGGCTTCATATTAAACCTAATTACTATTCCAAAGCTAATTGGACTTTGCTTGTTGGGAAGGTGGAAAGGAAGCTGAATCTATGGTGTAACAAATGTATTTCTAGGGCTAGAAGATTGGTATTGGTGAAAGCTATGCTTGAAGCTATACCAATTTTATGGATTTCTCTTACATATGTTCATAAGGAAACTTTAGAGCAAATAAGAAAGATAAGCTTCATATTCTTATGGGTTGGTGGTAAGGATTTCCCTTAGGTTGTATGGCAGAAAATCTCTTTCCCCAAAGACATGGGAGGATGGGGATTAAAGAATCCACATTGCTTTGCCAAAGCACTAGCAGCCAAAGGTATTTGGAGACTTATAAAAGGGGTGGGTCTATGGGAAAACGTGATTACTCATAAACTCATAAAGCCTCTCACTGTAGAAGAAAGGATTCAGAAAAGGGACAAAATCATCAAAATGGGTTTTGTATGTGGAAAGATGCAGTTCAAGCCTTTAGTCTTGTTGGGGATTGGCTAGCCCATGTTAGCGTTCTACTATGATCAATGATTACTTATTGGGGATTGGCTAGCCCATGTTAGCATTATACTATGATCAATGATTACTTGTTATATAGTAATCAAATGCTATCCTCCTTGAAAATTACATCAACATATTGCATCTAATTTTAGGGAACACAAATCAATTAAAAATCACCAAATAAACTAAATTTAGCACAACTGCCAATTGTCTCGAATTGTTTGAATTGTTGGAGAACTCTTTCCACTAAATCTAGAATACCTCTTTGACTGTCCATGAATTTATGATAATCTCCCTTTAACTGTTGACTGTCTTCTATATGCTCTGTTTTCAACTTTGAAAAAATCTCTTCAAATCTGGGAATGATTCTCTATTTTATGAAAAAGCATTTAGACTCAAATTTTAATGACACTTGATTGTTGTTTGATCCATGAAGATATTGGATAAAGCCCACTAAATCTGGAACTAGTGCTTGACTGCTAATTTCATGGCTTCAAATCTTGTATTGTTTTCATCAAAATCAACTATAAATAAGCTTCAATAATGAGTTGATATGTTGTAGGCTAAGAAATAGTACAAACTGTTATAAAGCTCAGATTTAGAGGAATCTGTCTCCTCTTGACTAGGCACTTGGCATTTGTTGTCGATGCCTGTGTTTTAATCAGCTGGTGATGACTATGATCTCTATCAATAGGATGCTCATGTTGTAAATTTACTTGAACTGCACTTGTTCACATCCAGATTTAATGCCTGATTTGGAGGGATTTGAACTAATCCAAATCCTCTGTTGAACACTCTGCCATCCTTAAATCTCTTTGCAACAACCCCTGATTTGGGATATTTATCTGTTGAGTTTTGGTCTTTACTCGTTCCAAGCTTGTTTGCTTGATGAGCAAAACCTGCTATGATCAAATTTAAGTAATACACCAACTCTATGACTTTCATATTCTCTATATCTTGATCAAAACTACCTCTGCAATTTTTGCATCATATGGAATTCAACCTGCTTTGGTAAATCAAAAGGAGTCTACAATGCATAAATTCACACCTCTTCACAGTAGATTACTTTTTTGCTGACTGGTTTTTCTTAGTTAGTGGCCTTCACCCATAGATTAGCCTCACCATTCTATCATATAATAACATCATAGCTATCAATCACTTGAATTACCAATCTTGAAGGCAAAACTTCATTTTCTAGATGTTTGAGTGAACAGTAAGATCACTTTCTTATACACTTCTCCAACCACATTTGCATCAAACCTTTGACCATCCATATCCCAAAAGAACTGATGAACAACAATATCGTCCTTAGCTTGTTTTAGGTAGGCAAGGAACATTTTAATTGCTACTGTTGTAAAATAGAGCCTGATATGGGCATTGGGGAGCTTTGGACCAGGGGCACAGGATTCTGCTTCTTGATGCTCAGAGATGTTAATGGAAAACAACCAATTCACTAATTCAAGCAAAGTGAAAGGTGATATAAATGGGCTTAAAACATATAGAATACATGTAGGTGAAGGTGATATTCCACAATAATCTGTCTTAATGCTTTCAAGAAGTTCATTTTTGAAAACTGAAAGGCACCAACAAATGAAAGTTTTGCAAGCCTCTGCAGTGGTTCTACCAAATGAGTCGCCCTGTTTCAATGCTCCACTTCTACGTCCCTCACATCCTAGCTTGACATTTTCTTCTTCTCACAATTCTTCAACACCTCTATAGTAACCTGCAAACGCAAACGTGCCACAGATATTCATTTATGATTGTCAAAGGATAAAACGAAATAAAATTCCTGAAGAGCTCTAAATTTGATTTGAATTTCAATAATTATAATATTATATCTTTATCACCCTTTGTAAGACATAATTTTCAAAGAGTGAATTTGTATTATGACGATTCTAATGTTTGTATCACACTTTGTTATGAAATCGAGTTATAGAAACCCTCCTAAAAGACAATCTTGACAAGAGACAAGGCGTTGATTCTCACAGTACTCCGAGGCAAATCGCTTCATTAGTAATCTTTGAAAACGTTTTACACATTTACTGAATCAATTTGTATTATGACGATTCTAATGTTTGTATCACACTTTTTTATAAAATATTTGATGTGATGAAGGCGAATCTCCTCCAAAGGGGGATTTGGTACAAGGAGGTTCAACAAGTGGATTTATGATAATATTAAAAAAGAACGTTGGATCTTAGGATTAACTCTCTCACCATTTATTATATATTAAATTTAAATTTTCGACATAGAATATATTATCTGTTTATAATCTATCTCATATAATAAAGTGAAAAAGTTGGTGACGTGTATTTACATTATACATTATAGCTCGTTTAATGAGACTAATTAAATATGATTATTTTAAATCAAACAATTAAGAGGTTTCCATTTTTTAGATTAATTGTTATGACTATCATAAATATTGTGAGCATTTTGATATATCTTTCTCTCTTAGATATGCAAAATTAGGCTAGTGTAAAGAGTAAACTTTCCCGACAATGCAAAAATAGGTTTTTTTTTTTCATTATATAATGTGGAAGTTCACCATACCTCTAATTAGTTGAGCTACAATGAAGTTATGGGAATTTGTTTTCATGATTATTCTCATTTGTCTTTCAAATATGTTAATATTGAATGCAATTCATGGTCAGTAAGCTTGAAGTACATTCCGACTTGTGACTTGCCCACTCTTATGCTAAAACCGAAATTTTATGATTTTTTTAATGGAGGGCTTATTCCCAAACGACATTACTGGTGTGTAATTGACTAGGGAAACAATCACACATGAAAGTTTTGCAAGCCTCTGCAATGGTTCTACCAAATCTGTCAAATTCTATGTTTAATTTCCTCATTTTCCTTAATATTTTCCCAAACTACGTCGATCCTAGTGTTCCCGTCTTTTCTATATTGTTGCAACAGCCAAACATCTAGATGAATGGCTGCATTCCTGATACTTGTATTAAATGGTGGGAACATGATCAAAATTAGGATAGGAACTTCAAGAAAGCTTCAACAAATGTTAATTTTGATCAATCTTAACAGAAAACAATTGTGGTGGGGATTATTTCAGTAAAGGCATTCCTAATACTTGATCATAATAGAAATAGTTGTGCTGGGTTTTCTTTCCTCATCTTAAAGTGAGTGTGGGTTTGGTGTTTTATTGGGTAACTCCCCACGGATCAATCAAAAACAAAATTTACTGATAAAATTTAAGAAAACAAATTAAACTGTGTTGTTGAATCTAAACTTTGGATCTGCACCATCTGATGCAATGCATTGAATTGATGCCCCTGCTTATGATAGAGCAGGATGGGTACACCTGTGTTAGAGAAATTGGAATAAAACTTCATTTTTTGCTGAAAGGTGGTAGGACCAAGTGTTAATGCAAAAATTGGTGGTGTCAGCATGAAAGGGTCCAACATGAGCAAATCATCAATGACAGAACCCATGTGTGGAATAAGTGTTAGAGGTGCCTCTCTTGTCATTGAAATTTTAGATTGAGGAGGGACAGTTGTAAGAGATGGAGGATGGGAAATAAGGGTTGCAGAACTTTCATTGTAGTCAGAAGCATTATATGAAAAAGACTGATTTGTTGCTTCAACTCTTTGGAATAGATCATTTTCACTTGCTTCAACTCTTTACCTCTAGGAGGAGATTATCAGTAGGTCCTGTGGTGAATGTTAGGATTATTAATCCTCCCTTGTCCAAATTTGGTCATATGTCTAAATCAGGTGTCATGTCTAAATCGGGAGTTCATCCAGTCTATTTATAGTCATTAGCACCATTGGGTCCACTTGGCCTAATTGGGGCACATGTTTCAGTTACTAAAGTGTGGGGAACACTAATTGAGGCTTACTGCCACTGATTGCACTTAATTGCATCAGTTTAGGAGCCTCTTAGACCAATCCCTACAATTTAGGAGCCACTGGGAGTGCCGAAACCAACCAAGGTCAGTTCAGTTCAGTTAATGACTAGTCAAGCTAAGTTAGGAGTCAGTTACATTCAGTTGTAGTCCTCTACATTCAGTTAGCGCTAGGTTTACTTGACTGCATTCATGAGAGGTGAATTTCTCATCTACCACAGTCAATTAGCCTTAGTCAACATTGAATGTAACACTTGAGTTGTGTTTTAGAGCTTCGATGAACTCCGGTTATGGTTTAGACAAGGTCAGTTAACTACTAAGTCCTCTGATAGTGATTTAGACAAGGTCTTAGTTACCTATAGTCAAGTAGAGTCTATCGATTCGAATTTCATGTGGCTATTAAAGCCATTGTACTTCATTGTAATTATTATCCGATTACTTTTTTATTAATGAAAGCATTCACAGCTGCAAGCCATTTTTGCACTGTTTCATTCTTCAATTGCTGAGTAAATTGTGTGATCTATTTTGTGAGTTGTGTGTTTGTCCACAGATCTATGTGCTCAATTTAATAGTGAAATCTAAAAATCTCATATCTTTTGAAAACTCGGTCCTTAATGTTCCTTATCAATAAAAGTATAAGAGGCTCCCAAGAAATAACATAAATAAAAGTTGAATTCATCAAATATACAATGCATGATTTTACTACTCCTGAGTATCTGTAAATATAGAAACTGCTTGTTTAGATGGATTAAGTACACGCTCTAGGTTTCTAGAGTCTTCTTGACAATATCTTGAGAATATTCTACGAACATCTAATCCACTGCAACTTTATCCTTGGGTTCAAGAACATTTCTACCGCTAATGTTGCCAATGACTGTAGTACAATCATGGCTCTGGTGTGGATAATTCTTTAAAATTCCTTTGACGATTAAAACCAGAGTTTCTATGGTGATATAATCCTTTTCCATATCAAGGAATTGAAGAATTCGATCAACAATACCGTTGACATAACACTACTAGAATGCAATTTGTCCAACTACTTGGATAGACTCTGTTGTAATGGCCAAATCAACATTTGCAACATATTCTATTACCACAATATCATATGTATTGCTCTCATTTTCCATGACTCTAAGCATCTTATGTTTCAATTTCTTCACAAATAAGGGTCACTATAGTGATAATAAAAATGTGTATATTTTGATAAAAATAGGATTGGAGCAGATGTAGATGGATGAAGACTGCAGATGACTTTTTTTAGCCTCTTGAACTCACCAAAGTGAGTAATCCTTTTGGTATTGTCACATCTTTTATCTTGAAAATGGGATGCTGATACCATATAAACTCAACATGCTGAATAAGGATGGACAGATCTTACATGGCAGGTGCTGAATAACATTTCATGGCCTTAAACTTTGTATGTGTAAATGGAATTCCACAAATAATTTTCTAACAAAATGAAGAAAGGAAACTATTGGTGCTGAATCTTGCAGAGAGTGTTTGTAACTCCTCCCAAATCAATCAAAACCAAATTTAAAATAAAATAAAAAATTGTTGTGCCAAATTTTGTGTCGTATTTGCTCTTTTTTTGTGAAACTGCTTCGTAGGTTTTGAACAAGTCTTCATGAACCTTGAACTTTGTACTTGTAAATATAACTCCATACCAAAATACGAGACCCAAGTCTTAGTGAGGCTCTTATATTCCATTGAAGAAGCAATGCATCCCATGCGGGGAGTCAGAGTGGAAGGCGTAAACATGCCATAGGGCCTGAAGGGAATTGGAACTTAAAACTAATTTGTAATCAGATAATCAGGGCAGGGCACTTTCACATTCCAATCAAGCAGGATGGAGACATGCTTTATTACCCTTACGAAGAAATAGTTTCTTGTAGGAAGTTCAAATGGGGAATATGAACCTCATCATGATTTTCTCTATCCTTTGCTTCATCATAAATGTGCTTTTCATGGTCAAGTAAATTCCTTCATTTTGAAAATCATAAATATTGATAAGAATATGCCTTTATGTAACTATACATTATAATAACATTGTAGAATACCAGTCTCTCTGATCCGTCGGTCCTCAACTTGTGTGCATTAAAAGTTTGTGTGAAAAGAATGCGTACAGCAGGTTAATTAATGGAACAGCATTAACAGAAATTAAATACTGAAAACAGATGGAAAACAAACTGATAAACAGATATAAGGAAGCACAGAATCAGAGTGTCACAAACAGAAGTTGATAACGGAGTTCACCCCCTCCACTGGGCTACGTCTCCGGGTCCCTCTCCAATGGGTACCGATCCAATTAATTTTTTTAAAATGGTACAAAATGGTTCTGGAAACAACTTCAGCAACTGTAAACAGAATGGTGTACAAAATCTTTAAGACCTTTCTCTCGAAATTACAATCAGCCTTCAAAGATAAAGAAAGCTAAAATATAACAGAGAATGTCGACTTCTACAGCACAGCATCTGGACACTTCACAGCAAAAATGATCTCTAAGCTTCTCATAACAGAGAAACAATACTCTGCGCTCCAAAACAATCCGCCCCCTTCTCGATGGCCAACCTCCTCTATTTAAGAGTTCAGCGGGAGGGATAAGTAATCGATTCGATTCCATCATCCCAGCTGCTATCTTTTTATTATTATTATTATTATTATTGTTACAACCATACGCTAAACCATGCAATTCGGCCAAGTCACTGCACAAGCATTATGTTACCACGACGTTCCATATTCCCGAAACGTGGAAACTAACTCCACGCACAGGTTGATTCACAACACGTTGCAATGACCGTTACACACATATGTTGCACCATACCATAGCATCACACGTAACGTAACCGTTGGATGTCACCACTAACTTCGCGATGTCACAACAAATCTGTCACAGCAGTGTGAAAAGTCTGTCACAGCTATGTCTGTCATAACAGTGTGAAAAGTCTGTCGCAGCTAAATCTGTGTCACAGCTAAGTCTATCACAGCAGTGTGAAAAGTCTGTCGCAGCTAAATCTATGTCGCAGCTAAATCTGTGTCACAGCTAAGTCTGTCACAGCAGTGTGAAAAGTATGTCGCAGCTAAATCTGTGTCACAGCTAAGTCTGTGTCCCAGCTAAATCTGTGTCACAGCTAAGTCTGTCACAGCAGTGTGAAAAGTATGTCGCAGCTAAATCTGTGTCACAGCTAAGTCTGTCGCAGCTAAATCTGTGTCACAGCTAAATCTGTGTCACAGCTAAGTCTGTGTCACAGCTATGTCTATGAGTTAAAACATATGTTATGTTCTTTGAACCATAGATTAAATACCATTGTACCATATTGGATCAGTTTAATTTTTGAAGATGAATAATCCACCGGATCATTCCTCCCCATTGGAGAGCTTTTGTACCACCAAAAGCCTGAATCATTCGGCAAGTAAGTGAGGGTATAGCTCCCTCACTTTTCCAATCTCCATACATCCTGCCTTGCTTAGAATCTACATATTAGTCTCCTTGTCCATGACCAAACGAGGTTCATACCATTTAAAATTCTTTGCATATGCAACTGGAGATAAGCTCAAACAGAAAGAATGTTTACACTTCTTTTCAAAGATCTCAAAATGATCATAAACAAAATTGAGCTTTTTACCTTTCAATCTTCCCTTGGTGATCTGCAACCAAACTCTGTCACCAACCTGAAATTGATGATCAACTCGATGCTTGTCATGCCTGGCTGTGCAAATTGCCTGGCCCTTCTCCTGCTGTTCTTGCACTATCTGCTACACTGTTCTCTTTGCATCATGATGTCCACCTTTCACATCTTTTGTGCCAAAAGAAGAGTCCACATGTGACTTCAACAGATAACAAAAACAACTCTCAAAAGGAGATTTAATGCAGTGTATGTGCTGCAACTGTTCACCCCAAGCCTTACAATAATCATGAATAGTCTTTTGAATAACCATCAAATTCATGCCAAAATTTGGGAAAGGCATGCTTTGCTGCAACTGCACTTCATGTTGTACATCTCTGGTAAGTGATAGTCTTTCAGGTTCCTGTAACAAGGCACCATACTTGGGAACACTTTTAATTAATTTAATTCCATGTTCCAGATGACCACTTTCCAGTGATTCACATTTAACAGCCATTAATGCAAACTTCCTACTAGCATTCACTATCATTTTCATTTGACTTGTAGTGACTAATGCCAGATTTGTTTTCATACGATGTGCACGAACAATATATTCCACACCACCTTTAAAAAGATGATATTTGTTCTGCTCTCTATAAAATACTGCTTTCCGGTCATACAAATATGGACTCCCAAGTACAATTCCACAAATGTCAAGTGGCACTACATCTAATTCTACCTCATCCATGAACTTTTCAGTAATTGCAAACTTCAAGACACATTTCTTTGTAACTTGTAATTGTGTATCATTAGTAACCCAACCAAGAGGATAGGGTTTTTCATGAGGCATAGTAACTAAATGCAATTTCTTAACCACTTCTTCTGATATCAAATTCACTTGAGAACCGCTATCAAACAATGTATCAATCTTTGTATGATTTGTAATGACACGAACATGAAACAGTTCACTTCTTCTTTTATCACTTTGCATAGAAGTAGATAGCAAATTTGTACTTGTACTTGCACATGAATTAGAACTTGAAATTGCATCAATGGACAGAGATATACCTTTATCTTTACCTCGGATCCCTATTGCCGTGATCTTAGTCTCATCACCTGAATCATATCCCAAGTCTTGAATCACTACTGCAGTAGCTGCTTGATCATCTTTATCTTTGTTTTTATTTCTTCCCATCCACTTTGGCTTTAATTCTGGATGAAGTTTCTAGCACTTTGAAACATCATGCCCTTTCTGACAATGTGAGCATGTGGGTTTTTCACCCTCTTTTGTGATGGTAGTTGTTTACTTTCCCTTATCTTTGCTTTTATCTTTGTTGTCAAATTTAGATGACTTCTTCATAAACGAATCATCATCATGCTTACCCCTAGCTTCTAAATGTGTAGCTTGAACACATACATCATCCAAATTACTGGGGTTAAACATCAACAAAGTATGTCGCAGATAAAAATGCATGCCACCAATATACTTAAGAAGAGTTTCTTGCGTATCCAATGCAACATTCAATGCAATAGCCCTTTTTCTGAATTCATGAGTATAATCTTGAATGCTTTGTCCTTTAGCTTGTCTAAACATTTGCCAATTCATGGTTAATTGTTGTATGTGACCTAAAGGATAAAATTGCTTCCTCAATACTTCAATGAACTCATTCCAAACTGAAATAATTTTACCATTCTTTCGAAGATCTTGCTGAATCTTGCTCTCCCACCAAGTAAGAGCCATTCCACTCATCCTCAAAGTGGCCAATTGAATCCTGGAAGGGTCATCATTAATGCCCTGCACCCTGCAATATACTTCAAGCTGCTTGATCCAATTATCTAACTTTTCAGCATCTAAATCTCCATTATAAATTGGTAACTCAAATTTTACATCCAATTTGAAATAAGGCATATTAGGACTTGCATTATTTGAATGAGAAGTATGAGAAGAAGAAAATTTCTGTTTAGTATCAGGAGGATCACCATCACCTCCTACTCCTTTACCCTTTTCTTCCGGCTTCACTTCTGCATCTCTGGATGAAGATCCTTCTTCTTTCTTCTTCCTTTCTACTCGCTCATCGAGTAGAATTTCCATCATGGCTTTCATGCTCATAAAAGCCTCTAAAAACTCAGATTCAGAAATAACAGGTTTTTCCCGTTCTATATGTCCTTCTTCTTCCCCTCGTGGAGAAGACATGGTTCTTGAGAATGTTCTCCTGGAGCCAATCTCAGGATCTTCTTCAACTAATTCTCCTTCACCACGCTTTAACCTGGACCTGGTAAGCATTCACAATCTTGCACAAGCAGTCAACCAGCTCTGATACCATAACATGATCCGTCGGACCTCAACTTGTGTGCATTAAAAGTTTGTGTTAAAAGAATGCGTTCAGCGGGTTAATTAATGGAACAGCATTAACAGAAATTAAATACTGAAAACATATGGAAAACAAACTGATAAACAGATATAAGGAAGCACAGAATCAGAGCGTCACAAACAGAAGTTGATAACGGAGTTCACCCCCTCCACTGGGCTACGTCTCCGGGTCCCTCTCCAATGGGTACCGATCCAATTATTTTTTTTAAAATGGTACAAAATGGTTCTGGAAACAACTTCAGTAACTGCAAACAGAATGCTGTACAAAATATTTAAGACCTTTCTCTCGAAATTACAATCAGCCTTCAAAGATAAAGAAAGCTAAAATATAACAGAGAATGTCGACTTCTACAGCACAGCATCTGGACACTTCACAGCAAAAATGATCTCTAAGCTTCCCATAACAGAGAAACAATACTCTGCGCTCCAAAACAATCCGCCCCCTTCTCGGTGGCCAACCTCCTCTATTTACGAGTTCAGCGGGAGGGATAAGTAATCGATTCGATTCCATCATCCCAGCTGCTATCTTTTTATTATTATTATTATTATTATTGTTACAACCATACGCTGAACCATGCAATTCGGCCAAGTCACTGCACAAGCATTATGTTACCATGACGTTCCATATTCCCGAAACGTGGCAACTAACTCCACGCATAGGTTGATTCACAACACGTTGCAATGACCGTTACGCACATATGTTGCACCATACCATAGCATCACACGTAACGTAACCGTTGGATGTCACCACTAACTTCGCGATGTCGCAGCAAATCTGTCACAGCAGTGTGAAAAGTCTGTCGCAGCTATGTCTGTCATAACAGTGTGAAAAGTCTGTCGCAGCTAAATCTGTGTCACAGCTAAGTCTGTCACAGCAGTGTGAAAAGTCTGTCGCAGCTAAATCTGTGTTGCAGCTAAATCTGTGTCACAACTAAGTCTGTCACAGCAGTGTGAAAAGTATGTCGCAGCTAAATCTGTGTCACAGCTAAGTCTGTGTCGCAGCTAAATCTGTGTCACAGCTAAGTCTGTCACAGCAGTGTGAAAAGTATGTCGCAGCTAAATCTGTGTCACAGCTAAGTCTGTCGCAGCTAAATCTGTGTCACAGCTAAATCTGTGTCACGGCTAAGTCTGTGAGTTAAAACATATGTTATGTTCTTTGAACCATAGATTAAATACCATTGTAACATATTGGATCACTTTAATTTTTGAAGATGAATAATCCACCGGATCACTCTCCAAGCTTTTCGATAGGTTTAGTCAATCTCAAAAGCTTACTAGAATCTAAATTTTAGTGTAGTCTTATTTTAGGTGACCATACATTCCAAGGAAAGTTTAGTTCTTATCAATGGTTATTTCTCTCTGTGAACTGTTGTCCAATCATCATGGAAGTTGTTTCAGATCATGTACATATCAACACAGAGCTGATATATATTTTGTTATACCTAATAGTTTACAAGTTTTTCTAGTTTAATTCATGCTTAACTAGTTGTCCTGCCTTTCAAAAAATTGGTATCATCACCTAGAAGCCAAATATACAACCCTTTAAAGGTTTCTCTAAAGACATAATGTTGTAGGAGTAGGGTATTTCTCTTTATATTTGCAACATGACTCTTTAATTATTGAATCCATTATTAGGTGCCCTTATAGCCAAGGAATAATGATTCACAAAGCATAACTCCTCCATACAAAATGGTACCTTTGTAACAGTAAATTATTCAATGCTAAATACTTGCAATACTTGCAATTCTTTGAATTCTAGGTCTAGAGATCATTCTTGCAAGACATTACAGTGCATAGGGAGTCAAGTCTCTAATTTTGCAAATGATAATTGTCAAGTCTCCATTAGCAATAAGTTTTTGAATCTGCCTGGATCTTAGAATTTTTATCACTAGATTTAAATCTAATGCTTCTGTGTTATTATAGGTGGTCACTGTTGACCACCAAGCATAAGTCAATTCCCACTGTCGCTTATGATTGTAAACAAACAGCCCCCTCCCTCCCCGCTACAGGCTGAAACCTGAGGACATATATTTGATTTTTCATGTATTGTTGGTAGTTTTTTGAAAGCAATCACACTTGACGTCTCATCTGTCATTTTCCCTTTTGACAGTGTTCAAGTTAATGAAATGAATGTAAGTACACAATTTAATTAGATTTTGGCTCTCATTAATTGTATTGGAAATTTGTTTAAATTAGGTGGCAAGTTTCTATTCATATGGGATAGTGGTAAATTGATCTCTGTATCGCCTTTATTTGTTTATCAGATTTTACGGTAGAAGTCAAAGAGTATTCTTCTTCTAATCAGGGGAATGTTTTTGTAACTACAACCTTTTTTGTGATTCTGTTATAGTGTCTTGAATGCCATTCTATTATTGGATTCTTAGCTTATGAGTTGAGTAACTGGAAAAGTGAAGGGCACCCATGACATGTGACTGTTGTAAAATCTAGTTTGATGGGAAAGGATGAAGCCAAATTGCATCCCTGGTGGGTAGGATTGGTCCTGGAAGGAGTCAGATATTGACAAAGTCCATGACTAGAGGAGTTGAGCCAAAGAAAGGCTCCCCTTAAGAAATTGTCGAAGTATGGGTGCACAATTTTGGTTGTTGTATGAGAGTTGCAAATTCAAAATAATCATAATGTAGGATGGACATTGTAGGAATTAACTTTAGAGCCAATCAAAGTGGCGACTTAGATATGTATTGCGGATGTTTTAATATTTTACTTGCATAGATGTAGTGTAGTGACATGGGTGCATTGTTCCAATATTCGGTAGTGCTAAGTTGCTAACATATTGTCATGCTCCCTTGGCATGTGCACTTTCATTGTGGACACACAACATAACATAATGTGGATGATCTAGCATGGATGGACAAGTTAACAATTCATTGCATGGAGGAGTCCAATGTCAAAAGTGGATTGTCTTCCTTTTTTCCTTGTTTAAAATGAAGAGCTGCAATTGTGAGAAATGTAATTGCAAGTAAAATTCATGTATCATAAACATAATCCTGAGGAAAATATAATTTTTGAAGCATTTATAAATACGTTTTTCCTGGTTTTTTGCTATAATAAAGGATGCATTGATGAGTTAAACTTATTATATGTTTTCTTGATATCTGATACATCCCTGTTTACATGTTATTTATCAATGTTAGGAAAATTTTTAATTATAGTTTATATCCACTAAAAATGGAAATTCATGGTATGAGCTGTGTATTTTTAATAGGAGGAATGCGAAGATGAGGAGATTTCAGTTACTCCAGAATTTGGTCTTTATGGAAGGAATACTTTCTTGTTGCCTCAGCTAACCTTTTCAGCAGACTGGGTCAGGTTTGAGATACTCAAACATAACTTATCTTTTGACGAGGGTCATACTTTTCAGTGGAGCTTATCTGACATAGAATACTTAAAGAGCTAATCAAAGTGGTGACTTAGATATGTATTCCGGATGTTTTAATATTTTACTTGCATAGATGTAGTGTAGTGACATGGGTGCATTGTTCCAATATTCGGTTGTGCTAAGTTGCTAACATACTGTCATGCTCCCTTGGCATGTGCACTTTCATTGTGGACACACAACATAACATAATGTGGAAGAGCTAGCATGGATGGACAGGTTAACAATTCATCGAATGGAGGAGTCCAATGGCGACAGTGGATTGTCTTCCTTTTTTCCTTATTTAAAATGAATAGCTGCAATTGTGAGAAATGTAATTTCAAGTAAAATTCATGTATCATAAACATAATCCTGAGGAAAATATCATTTTTGAAGCATTTATAAATACGTTTTTCCTGGTTTTTTGCTATAATAAAGGATGCATTGATGAGTTAAACTTATTATATGTTTTCTTGATATCTGATACATCCCTGTTCACATGTTATTTATCAGTGTTAGGAAAGTTTTTAATTATAGTTTATATCCACAAAAAATGGCAATTCATGGTATGAGCTGTGTATTTTTAATAGGAGGAATACGAAGATGAGGAGATTTCAGTTACTCCAGAATTTGGTCTTTATGGAAGGAATACTTTCTTGTTGCCTCAGCTAACCTTTTCAGCAGACTGGGTCAGGTTTGATATACTCAAACATAACTTATCTTTTGACGAGGGTCATACTTTTCAGTGGAGCTTATTTGACATAGAATACTTAAAGAGCCAATCAAAATGGCAACTTAGATATGTATTGCGGATGTTTTAATAGTTTACTTGCATAGATGCAGTGTAGTCACATGGGTGCATTGTTCCAATATTCGGTTGTGATAATCTGCTAACATACTGTCATGCTCCCTTGGCATGTGCACTTTCATTGTGGACACACAACATAACATAATGTGGACGAGCTAGCATGGATGGAAAAAAAAATTCATTGAATGGAGGAGTCCAATGGCGACAGTGGATTGTCTTCCTTTTTTCCTTGTTTAAAATGAAGAGCTGCAATTGTGAGAAATGTAATTGCAAGTAAAATTCATGTATCATAAACATAATCCTGAGGAAAATATCATTTTTGAATCATTTATAAATACATTTTTCCTGGTTTTTTGCTATAATAAAGGATTCATTAATGAGTTAAACTTATTATATGTTTTCTTGATAACTGATACATCCTTGTTCACATGTTATTTATCAGTGTTAGGAAAGATTTTAATTATAGTTTATATCCACTAAAATTGGCAATTAATGGTATGAGCTGTGTATTTTTAATAGGAGGAATGCGAAGATGAGGAGATTTCAGTTACTCCAGAATTTGGTCTTTATGGAAGGAATACTTTCTTGTTGCCTCAGCTAACCTTTTCAGCAGACTGGGTCAAGTTTGAGATACTCAAACATAACTTATCTTTTGACGAGGGTCATACTTTTCAGTGGAGCTTATCTGACATAGAATACTTAAAGATATTATGGCTTTCCCAAGTGAGTAAAATTCTGGTCATTTTGTTGTCTTTAGGTACCAATTATTGGCATCTTCGTATCTTGTGCTTCTGTGTGTTCGTTGATATGAAGTTCCTCAACAAAATAAGTATATGTTTGAAATTTGAATGCCTCGACTTGGAATGGGATTTTCTTTTGCTGATATTTAATTCTACTTTAAACAACTTACCAATTTATAGACTTGCAGTAGACAACAGGGAAAGTTTTGTTTATGACTCTTTGTTTTTGATGCAGTGATGGCATTGTGCTCCGAAATCCTTTCAGGAAGGACTCTTCTTTGGACTATGAGAATGATAGTGATGAAGAATGGGAAGAGGCACTCATCACTAAATCTCTTTGCTAAGAGTATTTGTAGTATTTTTTTTAACTTTCTTACTTTGTTAAAAATTTCAGGAAGATCCTAGGGAAAGCCTTTCTGACCGTGACAAGGATGATGAGGAAGAAAAGAATGAAGTTGACATAGATAAGTTTAAATCTGAGGAAGATGATGACAATGATGGGATTTTTTGTACCTGATGGATATATTTTTGAAGATGAGGTAAATTCTACAGAAAAAAGTTGTTTGATGGGGTTCTTTATGGAGTACATAAAAAGTGTTTGCTGTTATTTTAGTGTTTCATGTTGCAATGTCCAAGTTTTATTTGGGGTAATTGAAGGTTCATCCCCTTGTTTTAGTGTTTCTTGTTGCAATGTCCTAGTTTTATTGGGTGTAATTGAAGGTTCATTCCCTTGTATTGTTGCTGGAATTTACCTCAAAAGCAAGGTTATTATAGAAGTATATAAGTTGAAAGCAATCATTTAATTACTTAGGGGATGTATATAGTTGAAGATATTTATTGGACCTGATGACTATTAGTAATCCGTCGAACTGGGCATCTAATGGAGTTACAGGAAGGGATCCTGACGGAGTAGTTGCTATAAATGGTTGTTATATTAACCTTTCTTTTATTATCTTCTACAACCTCACTATGGGCTATAACCTCTTCCTCTTTTACCACACTTATGTCATTACCCTCTCCTTCAAAACTTTCTTTAAAATCTATAGCAATCTTAATGTTGTTCTCCTTTTACTTATAGCCTCAATGGGGTTGCTTCTTCCTTCCCCTAATCCACACATTCATAAACAAGAAAAGTGTTCATTAAAATCTTGTCCTCCAGGGACTCTACATACTTGGATGCACAATAGATGATTGCTGCATTATCATCCTTTTCCAACTCTAGTAGAACATCAAATACCTACTCCTCATCATTTTCTCTCAGCTCCCTTGCATGGATATTTAGATTCGCCTCCTCTTCGTAGAAGGTTTCCTCAATATCTTCTCTTTCGACACATCTATGTTGTAATATGTAGAACATTCAGTGTACATAGATCCAACTTTAGGATATTCATCAAACACTTTAAAATGCATTTAAGATGTATTTTGATGATGATGATCCACTTCATGGACAACCTATAATTTTTTTCTATTTTGTATATTCCATTGGAATTCCTATGCATAATATTATTTATGTAAAATGTTTTAATGACATTGAATGATAAAACTACATTTCATGGTATTATATGTACAATTTATATTCATTTTTTTTTGTATTTTTAATATAGTACTATGTTATAGTTGTAAATTTATTTTTTTTATCCGTATTTTATTTATGTGATTGTTATATTTTTAATTATATATAAGTTTACTAGAGTTCCTTAAAATGTTTAAAGCACATGCTTCTCTTTATTTCATTATTTCAATAAGCTAAAATACATGTTTATTTTTATTTCATTGTTTCAATAATTTACACAATACAATGAAAAAGCATTACAATTTTTCTTGTGCTAATTTTATTTATTTCATTGTTTTAATAATTTACACAATACAATGAAAAGCATTACATTTTTTCTTATGCTAATTTTAGTTACAGGGAAAATTGTACATAGCTCTCAGGAATTAGTTTATCATAAATACTAGTTACTGGTAAGTTGTAATAATAATAATTATGTAGTTCGTAGATTGCTATCTATCATAAATTTGTTTGAATATCATCATTGTCAAGCAATAAAAACTTCTTGAAGGGTGCTAGCTCAATGGTATAGCGCCTGCCTAAATATAGGCAAGAGGTTGGTGGTTTGATTCCTCTGTGCCCTATCATAAATCTATGACTACAAAAACAACTAAATTCGCATATATACGACTATTAGTAGCTAATTTCTCGTATTTTATTTGTATTTAACTTAGTCATTAATATGTTAACATCTAGTAGTTTATTTAGTCGTATATTTGGTCATTAATTGTTGCAATCAGTGACTAAATCAATGACTAAATCCGTGACTAAATCTGTGACTAAATCAATGACTAAATCATTAACTATCAATGACTAAATCATTGACTATCAATGACTACTAAGTCAAGCTATTAATGACTAGTGAAATACAACTAGCTATAAGATAGTGGAAATTAGCTACTATTAGTCACCAACTCAAAAATAGTCGTTTATAGCCTGATTTTAGTCATTTTTTTAGTCATTAATTTCTCATTTTGTACTAGTGCACGTCTGTGGAAGGCAGTGAGGCCGAAGCGGATCCACCGGGGGGTTTGTCGGTTGCTGAAAGGGACAGAATGGTTGGAGAACCTTTTCTGGTCGGCGCACCTGGTACATCTTCTTTTACTCTACCTTCGTCCATAAATTTATTTGCAAAACATTTAAATTTTTCTGGTATTGACTGGGTGGAGGGGTTAAAGAAATTAACCCTAAATCCTCTTCAGCTTCGGTCACCCAACTCTGCTGCTTTAGTTGAGGAACCTTCCCTTGGGCCGGTTCTGGAACCAGTCCTTTTAGATTCAGTATACTCTCCTACCGAATCCACTAACTCGAGTTATTTCCCCCGCTCATGCACTAAAGGTATTTCTGGAGGATTAGGGAAAAACCCTACTACTACTGTTAGGGGGAGGGGCAAAGTTTCACATTTTGCGAAGGCACGGTCTCGTGCTAAGAAGGATGTTTTGGAAGGGAAATAGATCTCAATTGATAGGGCACTTCGAGCAGTGAACGTCCGTAAGAAGGGAAAAAGATTAAGATTCTTTCCTTTAATTGTCGAGGTCTTGTTGGTCCCCAAAAAAGATCAACATTGCAGCGAGTGGTAGAGGTAGCCCATCCTGAGATTATGTTACATCAGGATACTTTGGGGGTAGGTGTAGAGGTGAAATCAAAGCTTGAAAGTTGGTTTGGTGGTTGGTGTTTTGAGACTTTGGATGTTAGAGGATGCTCAGGTGGACTGGCAATAGGCTGGAACACTAGGAGTGTCAAGGTATTAAATGTGTGGGGCATGGATTCAGTCCTAGGCATCACTCTCCGAGCTCTAGAACATGTGGATACTTTTGATGTTATCAATATTTATGGACCTTACCTAAATAGAATTCCTTTCTGGGATATTATTTTCAATCATTCTCTGGTGAGGGGAGAAAAGCTAATTATTGGTGGAGATCTAAACTTCTCTTTGGGTTAGGCAAAGGTTTGGGGGCCTCATGCAAGACCTGACTTGCTGACTGATTATTTTACTAGGAATTTGGTGGAAAGAAATTGGTTGGATGTTGAGCCTTGTGTGCTTAAACCTACTTGGAAAAACAATAAATGCGGGAAGGGGAGGGTGGCAAAAAGACTGGATCGATTTCTTGTTGCTGAGAATATCGTGGAAAATCACCATTTCATTAGACAATGGGTGGGGAAAGGGGGCCTCTTGGACCATTTTCCCATTTTTTTGGAATTCAAAAATGGGCTGATCAAACCACCAAGTCCTCTTAAATTTAATAAAACTTGTCTCAAAGATGAAATCTTCATTGATTTGATCTCTAATGGCTGGGTTCATTTTGCACCTAGAAATAGGTTCACTGCTACTTTTCAATTTGCAGAAAATTTTAGGAACTTGAAAGAAGTGATTAAGACATGGGCGATAGACAAAAGAAAGAGGGATGCCAGAGAACTGCAACTTGTGGAAGCTGAAATTTCTATGATTTATGATCAGGAGGGTGGTGCATTATTGAATTAGGTGGATAAGGATGTTCTAAAAAGACTGGAAGGACAGAGGACCACGCTACTGCTGGATAGGGAGGAAACCTGGAGACTAAAAAGCAGAGCTACGTGGATGGAATGTAGGGATGATAACACAAAAAAAATTCATGCTTTTGCCAGAGGGGGAAAGGCATCCAATAATGTGTGAAGTCTTGAAGATGAACAAGGCCATGTGTTTGACATTTTTGACGGTATGGCCTCCCTGGGGGTGGAACATTTCAAGAACCTGTATAAGGCCCCAGCTCAAGCTACCCTGACTGAAGTTATTAGAATTGCTCAGGTTTTCCCTGGGTTTGTGGAGGCCGAAGATAATCAAGCTCTAATGGAGGAAGTGATGGAGGAATAACTTAAGTGTGTACTTCAAAGTTTTTAGAAGGGTAAAATTCCGGGGTCAGATGGTTGGATGATTGAATTTTTTCTGGAACTCTATGATTTGTTGGGTTAGGACCTCCTATATGTGGTAGAGGATACCAGAACCACTTGATGGATCTCGGCTAGTTTCAACTCCACTTTCATTGCCCTGATTCTGAAGGTGGACAACCCTACAACATTGAATGTTTTCAGACCTATCTCACTATGTAACTGTATCTATAAGGTGGTTAAAAAAGTGATAGCCAACAGATTGAAATGGGTTCTTTTAGAAAACATAACTAATGAACAGTTTGGTTTTTTGGAGGGAATAATTATTCATGAGGCTATTGGGGTTGCTCAGGAGGGCCTGCATAGTATGAAAACTAAAAATATCAAGGGTGCGGTCCTAAAAATTGATCTGGCAAAGGCATATGACAAGGTAAGCTAGCTCTACATTCATTTTTTGCTAACACACTTAGGTTTTGATATTGCTTTTATCATATGGGTGATGAGCTGCATCACTACTGTATATTTTTCAGTATTGATCAATGGGGCTGCATCCCCTTTTTTTCAAGTGGAGCGCAAACTGAAACAGAGCTATCCACTGTCTCCCCTCCTCTTTCTGCTGGTGGCAGACAGCCTAAGTTGATCCATTAAGGAAGTTAATCGTTTAGGAACCTTTTCTGGAATACAGCTTACCCAGAATCTACAAATAACCCACTTACTGTTTGTGGATGATGTCTTAGTATTATGTTTTGGATCTAACAGGGATTGTAATACTTTGGACAACATCCTGAAGCTATTCTCAAAAGCAACGGGTATGAACATAAACTATGGGAAATCTTCGGTAACCACTCATCTGTTAAATATGGCTGAGGAGTAGGCACTCTTAAATTTATTTCCTTTCAATGTTGAAAGGTTGGAGGAGGGTTTGAAATGCTTGGGTTTTTTTCTAAAACCCAAAGATTACAGGAAATGGGACTGGTTCTGGTTACTTGAGAAACTGGAGAAGCGTTTAAAGTTGTGGAGCCATAGATGGTTGTCAAGGGCTGGTAGATTAGTTCTGGTCAAAGCAATTTTGGAGGCCATTCCTGTCTACTGGATGTCTTTGACATGGATTCCAAAAGGCTTTTTGGAAAAGGCTCACAAAATATGCTTTCGTTTCCTTTGGAGTGGTAATCAGGAAGCTCATGTGACTCCATGGGTAAGGTGGGAGAAGATTGCTATCCCAAAGGGATTGGGGGGGTGGGGACTCAAAAAAAAAATTCTCTTTGCAAAATCACTGGTGGCTAAAGGGGGTTGGAGAATTATGAAGATGGAAAATCTATGGGCTCATGTGATGATTCAGAAGTATATCAGTCCTGAATCGATGGAGGATTGGATAAGACGCCCAAAAAAATATCATGCTGGGGGATCTATATTTTGGAAAGCTGTTGTCAAACCATTTGATGTTATTGGTAATGGGCTAGCTTGGATGATTGGGAATGAAAGGAAACTCAGGGTAGGGGAGGACCCATGGGCCGGGTGTGTACAGTAGCGTAAGATTTTGGAAAATACTGTACTGGCTTTACAGAAATCAAGTATCTTTTTCCTCCATCAGCTAGCGGATCCAGTGCAGATGGAAAGATGGGAACAATCATGGATTCGGGCTGGGCACCTAGGGCCTGCGGAACCTGAAACTCAGGATCTAGAAAGGTATTTAAGGGCACTATCACGGGATCATATCATCCTGAGAGATAGGGAACTAGATGTTTTAATATGGGATGCGGATTTGAATGGGAAGTACACACCAAAGGCAGGGTATATCAACCCGAGTGCACAGGAGGTGGACAAAGATGTAGTTTGGTGGTGGAAGTCTCTTTGGAAAATAAAATGCCCACCAAAATCTAGGTTATTCATGTGGTGTGTCTTGGAGAACAAGGCTCCAAGCTGGGATAATTTACAAAAGAGGTGTTTCCAAGGACCAGGATGGTGCACTTTATGCAAAGGGGCGGAGGAAACTATTGTGCATCTTTTTCTAAGTTGCCCATATCTCATTGCTGTTTGGAAGGAATGCTCTAGTATTTTTGGAGTACCATGTAACTGGACGGGCATCAACATCCTACAAGCATGGGAAAATTGGAGAAGAGCTATCACGAAAGATTCAATGAAAGCACTTCCCCTTCTTGTCATATGGGGAGTTTGGATTGCTCGGAACAACTTGATTTTCTCTGAGAAATGTTGTACTCCAGAGATCACGGCCAATCTGGCATGTGGGATACTCGAGGCTTTTCCTCAACATATCAGAGTTAAAAACCAGAGAGATATTCTAGAGGTAAGACTGCACCCTGGGAATTCTTCAATGGTGCGGCTCAAGATAACAGATGTGGGGGTGGTGCTATACTATTTCTCAGTGAGGGACATTCCTTCAAGATCATTATGGGACTAGGAGAAGGCAGTAATAACTACACTGAACTCTTTAGCTTGAAACTTTTACTCATCTTTGCAGCAGAGAAAGGGTGTCATACTCTAAATTGTTTTGGTGATTCTATGAATGTCATCAACTGGGTCAAGAAGACTCAAGTCTGCAGAAATTTGAGGCTGGAAAATATACTCACTTCTATTGCAGACATTTTAGATACCTTTGATTCATTCTCTTGCAGCCATGTTTACAGGGAGAATAACCAGGAGGCGGACTTGGCCTCAAAGGAGGGTCTACATCTGATTATGGGACAGTTGAAGATCTGTGAACAGTTTGATGGTACTGTTCACACTTTTTATCATCGTTCATTCATTGAGGGGGTGTCTCCTCAATGAGTATCATTATGTTGGCCTATATATACTGTTTTTTTTTATACTGGCTCTGCAGTTACATGTTTATCTGTAGATATTGACTGATACTATGTTTTATTTTCATAAACTATATGTCTTTATATTTGCTCAGTTTGGCTGATATGGATCGAGATATATTGTGATTTTGTCCAGGATTGATCATTCATCCTGCATTTTGATGTATTTATTACACTGGACCTACTCAGGATTCTTTATAGAATACACAGCGATGTGTATCTACAAAATGTAATTTTGTTACTCAAAAGATGAAATAAAATTATGCTTTTTTCCCCAGGGGAAAAAAAAATAAGAAAAATTTTTAAAGTATTGAATTTATTTATGAATTTAAAAATATAATTATAATAATAAATTTATATTTAGATCATAGCTTTAAAAAAAATCTAAAAGGCATAGCTTACTTAATTAAGTAACACAATGCAACTTTACATTTCAAAGTTTGCTCTATTTTTACGCCAAAGGCATTTTTCCTATGGAGACGTAGTCTCAGAAGATTCCTCGTCTCCCTGGCCATTCACACTTCGATAGGCGTCATGTCGTATTAGCAAATGGATCGTGGACAAGTGTTGTGCTGATCAATCATATATTTTTTTTCTTCTACATTTTAGTTCGGTCAATGATTCTACAATCTCGATTGGCGAACTTTTGTCCTGTAGACCGCTGGTGTTCGTTGTTGCACGTGAATGAATTGATGGATTGAATGGCAGTTGCAGGTCGTTCTTTGGAGTTGGTGTTTAGCGTTTTTTTCCTTCTGCATTTTATTTGGGTCCCCGATTATGCAATCTCAATTGGCGAACTTCTATCCCATAGATCGCTGGTGTTCTGTGCATTACAGTCATTGCAGCATGTGAATGGATTGATGGATTGATTGCCAGTTCTGGGTCCTTCTTTACAGTTGTCGTTTAGTGTGTTTTCCTGACAGATGGTTTGCGTGTATTCTCTACTCTTCTATCTGTTGTCCTAAACCACCGGTTTTGGTGATTTTTTGTATAGGATTTTACTGTCCTTTTCCATGGTTCATTTATCTCGATTTGACAAACTCATTGCCGACGATTTTGCGGAGTTTTGGTTCACCATTTTTTGTGGGTTTAGCATACGCTATTCTGGACGAGTTTTCTGTCTTTACGCTTACAATTTGGTGGAGCTTCCGTTTTACTAGTGCTTCATTGAATTGAATACACTTTACCCATGTCCCTTTATCCACTGGCATTAATGTTTCATAAATGCATTGTTGCTCAATTAATGCAAGAAAGCTTGTCATATGATTCAGACATGGGTCAATATCTTCATCTTTGATCAGCTTATGACAATCTTCAAAATCTTGTTACAATACTGCATTTGCCGCATTTGCTGTTGCACCGCCTTTGCTTTGAGCATGTAAACAGACCTTCAAGTAACCACATATTGATTTTGGTGCGCTACATTTACACTTCATAATTTGCAGTTTCTTTAAATTTGCAGGTATTCCTTTAGTTTGCTTAAATTTTTTGAAGGTTCATTTAGTCTGATTATGAAATGGTCAAACACCCTTGCTTTGTTTTCCTGTTATTGCTGCTTTGTCTAATTATTAGTTATTGATGTATTTTGTTTTACAGTTTGCAGTTTCTTTAAATTTGCAGGTATTTCTTTAGCCTGCTTAAATTTTTTGAATATTCATTTAGTCTAATTATGAGATGGCCAAACACCCTTGCTTTGTTTTGTTGTTATTGTTGCTTTGTTTGATTATTAGTTATGTATCTATTGCCTCATATTTTTTTTCCCCGGCAATAAAAAATTCGATACATTTTCACCTAAAAGGAATTCGAAATCCGCAAATGCCAAACGCCTTTGCTTTATGCAAATAAACACACCTGAAGGTAACCACATATTTATTTTAGTGCGCTTCATTTACACTTTACAGTTTCCAGTTTCTTTAAATTTACAGGACACCAGGGGTCCATACTTATATTACGCTATTTTGTAATTGTAAATTAGGCTAAACTGGACTAAATAGTAAACTGGGGTTTTACAAGCACGTTCAAAATAGTTGAATCCTGCTGAGGTCACTGACGATTTTTTTCATATAAATTTCTTAGACAAAAACAGTATTCAGGTTTCAACTTTTTGTCTTATGGCTTGCTTTAATATTTTTATTGTGTGTTTCCGCAACCCGCAATTTGTGCGATTGTGAAATATGGAAAGGGAAAAACAAATTTACCCTCTTTTGTATGCCCGCATCCCGCATTTTTGTAATCCCACAATTTTAGGATATTTCGCTTTTGCCTTTGCGCTTTCAGCTTTTTACCATGTAGTTTAATTTAGCATTTTTGTTTTGTGTTTCCGCAACCTACAACCTGCAATTTACGGGACTGCGCATTACCGAAAGGGAAATAAAACTTCACTATTTTGTAATCCCACATCCCACATTTTTGTAATCGTGCATCCCGCTATTTTGTAATCTCGGATGCTGCATCCCACAATTGCGGGATGTGGGATGCGGGGTGCGAGTGGTGAATGAAATATTATTAAGTAATCCTATATCCCGCACACTAGTAGAAAATGAGAAATTAATGACTAAAAAAATGACTAAAATCAGGCTATAAACGACTATTTTTGAGTCGGTGACTAATAGTAGCAAATTTCCACTATCTTATAGCTAGTCGTATTTCACTAGTCATTAATAGCTTGACTTAGTAGTCATTGATTTAGTCATTGATATACAATGCTTTAGTCATTGATAGTCAATGATTTAGTCATTGTTTTAGTCATTGATAGTTAATGATTTAGTCATTGATTTAGTCACGGATTTAGTCATTGATTTAGTCACTGAGTTAGTCATTGATTTAGTCGCTAATTTAGTCACTGATTGTAACCATTAATGACCAAATATACGACTAAATAAACTACTAGATGTTAACATATTAATGACTAAGCTAAATACGACTAAGATATAGGAAATTAGCTACTAATAGTCATATATATGTGAATTTAGTCATTTTTGTAGTCACAAATTTATGATAGGACACGGAGGAATCAAACCACCAACCTCCCGCCTATAATTAGGCAAGCGCTCTACCATTGAGCTAGCACCCTTTAAGAAGTTTTTATTGCTTGACAATGATGATATTCAAACAAATTTATGATAGATATCAATATACAAACTACATAATTATTACTATTACAACTTACCAGTAACTAGTATTTATGATAAACTAATTCCTGAGAGCTATGTACAATTTTCCCTGTAACTAAAGCTAATAAATATTTAAGCAATCACCAAGTGTCACCCATTGCCGAACTTTCAAAAATCACATCACTCGAATAGTTACATGAAGATCAGACAACTTATCAAATGATAGGATTCAACTTTCCTATATCAAATGACCAAATTTGCTGATGAAATAAATGGTCCGATATCATGTTTGTAATGAACAATATTTTTTAGCCATAAGCACAATACATCCATCATCCTGCCCTTGTATTCCATTGATTTTGTTTTCCTTGTTAGCTATTTGTACATATTGACTTTTACAGTTTTCTTGAACAGACCATATAGGTGCTTTGTGGCTTCCTTGCAAGCTTCATGTAAAGGAAGGTAGTTAACAGTATTTCAGTAGGGAATCCATGCTTTAACCAGTACATTGCCAAGTCTGCACAAATTAAAGTCTATGCTTTTGAAAATGAGATGAGCATAATCATAACAGATACAGGTTCCATATATAGAATGTCTTAACAAAAGTCTATTTAAGAAACTACTCTAGAAAACATTTTAATTTAGTTTAGATTCTCACAATATATTCATTTGAAAACATCGCTAAGGGAATTCATATTCAAAGTTGTGAGGAGAATTGACTGTTTGGAGTTCATTCCTGGCACAAATCTCTCAGATTAATGCAATTCCCATATCCATGTCCATACTAGGCTAGTCCATAATGAGTGAAGATCCATATTTATCTTCAATCTCCAAGTTCATTACAACTTGGCAACTATAAATACACAGTCTTGAGGATGCTATTTTCTCCTTTTCTCATCATTTTGCTGTGTGTTTGGATCACTTTTGTAACAAATAGTAGAGATGAAGATGTAGATAGACTGCCTATAAAATATCAAGTTACAGGCCTCAACCAATAGCAAAGTACCTAATCCTCTATTACTTTGGTAACAAATAGCAATGAGGAAAATGTAGCTTGACTACCAAAAATATATTAAGTTACAGGCCTCGACCAATCAAAAGTACCTAATCCTCACTGATGCAACATCAATTCAAAGCTCCAACACCAATAGAGAAAATTCTTCAATAAGTAAGGCAGCAGATTAGATTGTTTAATGGTTAAAAGGTTTTAATTTCAAATAGGCTATAAAAAGTCCAATTGCATAGAGCACATGCACAAAACATATAGACCCGAAATCTAACTGTGCAATTTTTCTGACAATGAACACTAGAGGCTATCTTTAATAGAGAACCTTGGTTTTTATGTTTATAAGTTAATTCGCATTGTGGTCAAACTTGCAGGAAACAACACTACATCACATCAATATTAGTTCGATTCCCATGAAATCACATTAATGAGTACAACACAACATTGGAGGCCCCAAAATCATGGACAGACACAACTGAACTTCGATGGACATACACAACTGAACTTCAAAATCATTCCTTGTTAGCTATTTGTACATATTGACTTTTACAGTTTTCTTGAACAGACCATATAGGTGCTTTGTGGCTTCCTTGGAAGCTTCATGTAAAGGAAGGAAGTTAACAGTATTTTGGTAGGGAATCCATGTTTTAACCAGTTCATTTCCAAGTCTGCACAAATTAAAGTCTATGCTTTTGAAAATGAGATGAGCATAATCATAACAGATATAGGTTCCATCTATGGAATGTCTTAACGAAATTCTATCTAAGGAACTACTCTAGAAAACAGTTTAATTTAGTTTAGATTCTCACAATACATTCATTTGAAAACATCACTAAGGGAATTCATATTCAAAGTTGTAAGGAGAATTGACTGTTTGGAGTTCATGCCTGGCACAAATCTCTCAGATTAATGCAATTCCCATATCCATGTCCATACTAGGCTAGTCCATAATGAGGTGAAGATCCATATTTATCTTCAGTCTCCAAGTTCATTACAACTTGGCAACTATAAATACACAGTCTTGAGGATGCTATTTTCTCCTTTTCTCATCATTTTGTTGTGTGTTTGGATCACTTTTGTAACAAATAGCAGAGATGAAGATGTAGATGGACTGCCTATAAAATATCAAGTTACAGGCCTCAACCAATAGCAAAGTACCTAATCCTCTATTACTTTGGTAACAAATAGCAAGGAGGAAGATGTAGCTTGACTACCAAAAATATATTAAGTTACAGACCTCGACCAATCAAAAGTACCTAATCCTCACTGATGCAACAACAATTCAAAGCTCCAACACCAATAGAGAAAATTCTTCAATAAGTAAGGCAACAGATTAGATTGTTTAATGGTTAAAAGGTTTTAATTTCAAATAGGCTGTAAAAAGTCCAATTGCATAGAGCACATGCACAAAACATATGAAGTATTATATATGTCCACAGATATTCCATTCTTCAAAAATAACTACACGATAATGATACAAAAGGTGCTTTCTATGTTATGGAAAAAATATGTGACCTGGGCAGCATGATTCTGAATAGTGTCCAGTATATATTTCTCATGACCAGCTTCTAAATGGCGTCTTGCTCCACTGATCATGGCCATTTTTCTCGACACATTTCTCGGTGCTTCTTTATCTTCCCCCAACAATGTCTGCATAAAAGCATTTAATTGGAGAACACGAATTTTATCTCAGACTCACAGCACATCTAAAATGCCAATCATCACAGTGCAGCAACCCAGGAAAATACTGAAAAAATTGCAGCAAGTTATTCACGCCATTATGATATTTCATTCACACAAACAACAATCCAGAATATATCTTACCAATTGAACTTCAAAGCATAAAATAAGTTCTTAGGTATATCAAAGAGATGACCTGAAGCAAGTGCCATATCTTCTTAATGCTAACAGACTTTGGGCCAGACATCTCACTGGCTAATGATTCATAAGCACCTTTGAACGCTTTTGCAACCTGACACAAACTTAAGGTAAGGAACAAACTTCAGAAAGCAAATCCCAAAGTACAAGACCAATTTAAATGCCAATATATTTTACACTTTTAAATATGACTTCATTACTAAAACATGCTTAGAGTTCATAAGCATACCAATAAAGATAATTGCAACATCAAGGACAGAAAACAGAGACATGATAACCCGTACAGTTACCTCTCCTTCTCTATAGCATTCAATATATTAAAATATACATGCAACAATAAAAGCAAGCCTAAACCTGATTTAAATACACATTAGTCAATTTAAATTTCGAACATTTTAAGAACCTTGAGGATGAAACACAGAAAAAGTTTACAGAAATAAAATTTATTGATAGAACTCCCTCAAATATTCAGCTCAGTGAGTTTCAAATCAATAAACTTCAGGGCAATAAGTGACAGTAAACAAAGAGGAATGTTGCAGTAGTTTGACCTGTCAGAAATCCCATACATGAAGGATGTAACCCTTTTGAAATCTCCCAATAGAATTCAGCATTAAAGCATTCAACATCTATGAAAATTAAGTATTCCCACATCCAAAGATAACTAACAGTTGAGTCACCTTGAAGGGTAGTCCACCGTCCATGTTCCCTTGCAGAATTAAGGTTCCTCACCACGTCTGCATATGCTGAAGCCTTCCTTTCTAAGAGTGGCTTTTCAGTGGAAGTCACCAACTCCATACTTTGTGGGCCCTCTAACAGATGGGAGCTTGTTGTAACTGAGGAACTTCGAGCACTATGACTTATACCAGAAGATGTGCTACTACCATTTTGTTTAGGGGTCACTGGCAGACGACTTAGATTGTGTAAAAAATCTCACATCTCTTTTTGCCAGTCATCCTATTCATCTATTAAACAAGTTAAAAACTGCCAAAAAACCCATTGACCAAAAAGACAAAAAACAAAAGTGTTTTCAAAATAAGAGACATATTGAACATCAGAAGAGTGACAAACTAGCTATTTTAACCACATCACCGCCTAAGTAAGGAGTCTGTCTGAAAAGGGAATACTAGTTTATTCATAAATACAACTGCTAAAATAGGTCATTAAATTTTATTGTGCCTTGATAACCACTTGAAGATGTACCAGTATTGCTTATCGAAATTTAAAATAGATAGAAAAGCATTACCAATTATTTATAGTATTGCCATGGATATTACACTTTAACCAATAATATTGTAATGACATAGACCGGAACCTTTCTCTTCCAGTACATTAAAAACATTGATCAGACTGGTGACACGAAGATCTTGATCTTACAAATCGGACTCAATACAATCCAACATGCAATGCATCAGTGGCAGCAGAGTTGAGACAAAAAAATGGCACACATGCCTGCCTATGAACTTGGCGACAGCAAAAGTTGAGAGAAAAAGTGGCATACATACCTGCCACTGAAACTGGCCACCGTGCATAATTTCGGCATGTTTGTGTTGAAGGCGAGCACCATTCTCATCACTGATTACATGCCTGCCACTGAACTTGGCGACCTTGCATAATTTAGGCATGATTATGTTGAAGGCGAGCACAACTCGCATCGCCAATTTCATTTGCAATGCATGGGGTGACAACCTTTCCATCTGGAAACCATCTTGGTCGGTTCTCAACCAACTCATGCACAAATCCATCTATCTTCTCTATTGTTACATTTGACATCACAATAACATGGGCAATGTTTCCCTGGAAAGCAAGCTGCCATTTGAGAACAAAAGTTTCATCCTGTGGTCTCTCAAATACAACAATGCTGCTTAGCTCGTTTAGCATTGCACTAATCCCAGCAGACCGAAATTGGTCTTTCAAGTAATGTGCATTTCTAAGGCATTTCTGAACCTCTTTTTGGAACCCTTGATAACCTTTCTGGTTCAAGGTGTACCAAAGAAATATGGGAGCATGCCCATTGCGACTTCCCATAATTGTTGCATCCCTAGAAGCTAAATATTCCACATC
>LPNX011159462.1:353131-355442 GCA_001517045.1 Pseudotsuga menziesii | reverse complement strand
ATTCCTTGACGAAGACACTAACTTGTACCTGTTGACACAAAATGATCTCAATATCAGGTTTTTTTGTAAGTAAGGAATGAAATGCAACTGTTTAAACATAATTTTATAAATAAATGCATGTACCTGAGATGTCACCAATTGTATTTTTTTGCTTTCTTTCCTTGGGACTATTTCATAGCTAATATATTTGAAACTTTTCATGTCTGTAACCATATTCCCAAATTCATTGTCTCCGGTCTCGTGCATACATTGGCTCATTAATGCCATTCCAGCACAATTGGAGCAAGTTCCAACCAAACAGGATTTTGCATAGTAAGTTTGCCCCTCAGGCCTATTGCAAATGATACTATGAATGAATTCTCTTGATGAGGTCGGCAGTATTGTCAAGGAGCAATCATGCACATGGTTAGTATGCAACACACGACGAATGTACAAAAATGTTTCATAGTAATATTCATATTCTACATGGTATCTACAACAACAAGTGTTACGAAGAGTATTTATTCTAACATACCAGGGCTTACATTTCTCAAAAGATCTTTGCCCCAAATTCAATTGTCTATGTTCATTCCTAAATTTCTCGTATAGTTTTGCCTGTGTTATATCAAGAAGATGCTTAATATGTGGTTCACGGTCCTTTGAACCCCTTCTCAGTTTTAGTACATCCTTCCAGTTTGAAGAAGGCCTTGTGTGATCGTGCCAAAAACTTTGCATTAGTCCCTTTACTGCATCAACTAGCTTCATGTCACAACGTGGCAACTGACCAATAAAGGCCCAAAACTCTATCTGGGCGGTTGTGTCAAGATGTTCTCTTCTAATAGAATACCTACGAAGGGTTTTTACATTCAAATTAACTAGTTTAGATGTAGGCTTGAGAAAATGAAGGACCCTGGTGTTCTTATTTACAATTGCTTGTGACAACACACGACGAGCCGCATTGCGGTCCTTTGACCGTGTGTTCTTACCAATTTTACCAAAGGCATCTACTAAGCTTTTAATTATATGAGAACTTGGTCCAGAAGACTTTATCATCTTTATCCCTAACGATTTCCTAACAATATTCATGCCCCTAGATTTTAACAATGATAAAAATAATCTACATTTATCTCCATCACATTTAGAAACAAAATATTTATTTAGTATCTGTTGAGTTTGATAAGCAATACTACGTTTAGATAGCGTACCTTCAATGGAATTGAGGAGTCCTTCATCAACTTGTATACGCTTCGGAGTTCTTTGACATGTGCGTTCTAATGGAGGTAAGGGGGTTGGATTTCTATCATCTAGTGCATCAACAATACGCTCTGGCGTTTCAGTAACAACTTGTTGTCCTTCACTCTCTTCCTGGTAGTTGGATGGTGGAAGTCTAACATCCTCATCGATGGTCCGATTAATATTTTCTTCTTCAACAGTAGGCTCCATGTACACCGCCTCTTCATGAGCTTCGTCTTGAGATGGTAACTTATCACTTTGACTTGATGTGGGATTTGAAACATCCCCTAATGAGCACCTACGTTTTGCTTCTTGAATACTTCCATGGGGTGCTTGTTCAACAACTATTGTGGAAATTAAAGGTCCCTCTAGTGAATCCTTCATTTTTTCTTGTGCTGGATTAATAGGATGAACCGCCGTATCCTCTATAATTGGATTTGGATTAGTTTCCAAAGAAAGCCTCCGATTCATCATGTCTATTATTTTCTTTTCTTTCTCTTCTTCGATGACTTCTTGAGGTCTCTTCTTCCTTGCTGATTTTCTTCCTCAGTTATATACATTCCCCATCACCACAATGATCAATGTCAATATAGTTTGTTTTTGTTGCTCCTCAATTACAAGCTTCCAAACCTTTAACTTGCTTTTTAACTATTGATTCTTCAAGGTGCTTCAATCTTCCTTCTCAATTGTTCATATTTCCCATCAAAACAATAATGAATGGGAAAATTTACCTTTGGTTCTCTTGAATAATAAGCAAATGAAAGTTATATCCACCATCACCATGAAATGACATTGAAGCTTGATATCTTATCATATGTGCTCCTCAACCATGGAAGATGTCCTCAATGCTGCACCTGCATAACAAAAAGAATGATGGAGATGGTGTAGATTGTGAGTATTTCCACAGGCAGGTTTGTGCTCTTGAAAAATAATGCGCGCTAATCGGAATTTTCATAAAAACACAGTGAAGTTGCTCTCGGACAATGACAATTCATTGTTTTAACAGTCTCAAAACACGCACGCGATTTGTATAAGCAAAACGCGCACGCGATTTGTATAAGCAAAACGCGCACGCGATATGTTCAAGCACAATTAATGG
>LPNX011159462.1:325631-348131 GCA_001517045.1 Pseudotsuga menziesii | reverse complement strand
AACGCGCACGTGTTTTGTTTCTATATAACGCGCATGCGTTTTGTTTAGCTAAATCGCGCTCGCGTATTCTTTAAATTCAAAAATTTATTCCCTCCAAATGATAAGGCCGAGCCTCCACCCATGCTTTCGTGGAATTCCTATGCCTATGTGTCTGCTTTGTACTTTGCTTCGGATTCAACATGCCTGTGCCTTGGAGTATGATAAACCATGGCTAATTCAGCATTATATCCAAATTTTCAATATGCTCGTGTTTAGTGGTTCATCTGATTATGCTGCACACCTCCATTTTTTATGAGATTTTAGAAACAGATATGGTTTTTTTTGCAGATTCTAAATATGTAAATTTTAACAAGAATACATAATTTTTTATATTTTTTTCATATTTATCTTTTGTCATCACTCCTCAACTCAAAAAACACACTGGTAGTGTTTCGTCCATATCTCTTTCGTTTCTCAACCATTTAAATTTTTTTTTGTATGGTGCACTAAAGAACACCAATCTCTACATGCTATAAAAAACCCATTTCCAAATAATTGCATTAAGACATTCAAACGCTGCACCCACAAATGATGTACCGTTTTCGAGGTTTGATCTCTTAGATAATTAAAAAAAAATTAAAAATATTATTTTTATTATTGGAAAAATAGTCGTGCACTAGTCCTATATGTTCTCTATATGTATACCCGTTTTCGTAAGTTTATTCCATCATTTAGACACTTAGACGCTGCACCCACAAAAACATATACCTTATAATTTGTCACAAAAATAAAAATTGCCCGTTAAAATTTATCTAACTTTAGATAGTTAACAACATTTTTAATAGAAAAAATATATATATTTGGAAAGGTCATTCAATTTCCTACATTTCTTGTTTTTTACTGATCGCAAGATTCATTGTGTAAGTGTCTCAAAATATCCATGCAAGTTGATGGATGTTTGTTTTTTCAGTTTTGTATTACATCTAACGCGCCAAAAGAGACCCTCAACTTCTTGCATAGACCCTCTTATCTATGAGCATATATCATCTTTACTTGTATGTTCATATGCTCCTCTTTTCATAGTGTTCATGTGCGGTTTGATTTTATGCTTTTATGAGTAGAATGCCTATGATCTATTAGATTTCACCCTTTGTACTGATGTTTTTTAACTTCATCCTCAGATCTTTTTGAGCCTTGTAACCCTTTCTTCTCAAACCTACCTTCATAAATCGCATCACCCTTTACACAAAGCTATCCCAAGTTCAAAATGTGAGAAACATGTCCCTTTTGTAGTTATAGAGCATCTTTCCTTAGACTATACGACTTGAAGAGATCTATATCTTGATGGTGAACAAGAGTTAGACACAAAGTTGACTACAAACATTCACCTGGCGACCCATGGTCAAAGAATTTTGAAGCGACTCCACTGTCTAGAATGTTGATAGCAATGGCTGTTATTTTAGCTCGAAGGTTTACTCCTTTTAGATTTTTTTGGTTCCATATTTCCAAATGCAGTACCCATTGTAAACGAGTGGGAAGATCTCCTTCCCAAATTTAGAGAAGATAAAAATTATCATCTTGCACAACACCTCATCGAGTTTCATGAATGCATGAATAAGTTGAATATTCACCATGAAGTTGTCCTCATTAATATGTTCACGAATTCGTTACAAGGAGATGCTTGTGATTGGTACAAATCTCTACCTCCACCATGAAGTTTTCCTCATTAATATGTTCACGAATTCGTTAGAAGGAGATGCTTGTGATTGGTACAAATCCCTACCCTCACCATGAAGTTGTCCTCGTTAATATGTTCACGAATTCGTTAGAAGGAGATCCTTCTGATTGGTACAAATCTCTACCTCCAGCTAGCATTTCTTCGTTATTGGAGTTTCATGTAGCTTTCCATGATCATTGTAAGAGGTATTCTTTTACTAACTCTCTCTTTGAGCGTTGTTGTGAGGAGTCTTATATTCAACATACAATGGTTGATTTTACAATTAGTATGGATAAAAGAGAATTCAATAATGAAGAGGATGGAAGTTTTGATCTAACTCATGAAGAATATAAAGAAAATATATCCTTTTCCACTATGTCAGTTAATCATATTCAAGATTCTCTTGAGCATAGGGCCTCTCTTCCTTTCGAAGGTGTTGAAAATTTTCTAGAAATTTCAGAAAATACGTTGTTGATTTGTATTGAAAGAATAGAGGAGGAGTCAATTGCACAAGAATATTTTTCTTTTATCCAAGTGGAGAATGTGCAGGATAATAGAGTTGATGACCACCATATTATAGATGCTTTTGATGTTGTTTATGTTCCCAATATTAATTATAGATCCACCATATTTGATGGATATTCAAATAATTCAGAGGAGCAGATTTTTCCGTCAACATATATAGAATCTCCTAAAAAATTATCCTATGTGTGATAGTTATGCACCCGAGTCTTTGGAAGGCAGTGAATAAGAGGTTGATGAGTTGCAAAATCTGTTGACCATGTTTTCTTCCTCACCAAATGTTAAGCAACAGATTAAACAAACTGGGAAGCTCACATTTGACATTCTTGAATCAGAATATGAAGAAATAGTCCAACATAAACAAGATTTCATTAAGCATGTTGTTTCTTCTCTTGGAATAGATGAAATTATATTGATGCCTTCTAATTTTCATGATAATCATGTTGTGATGGATGTTGATAAAGATTTTTCTACCCAAGAAGATTATCCTTGTGAAGAGGATAATGTTTGTGATGAAGAGTGTATTACGGAAAAAAATATTCCTCGGGATTTTAGAGAAATTTCTAATGAAGGTGTGCAAATTCCAATTTTTAATCAAGAGGACCATATTTATTTTCAAAAAACTTATGTTACAGAGGCTCATTCAAAAACAATCATTCATAAGGATTTTGAGCAAAATTCTTGAACTATAACCTGCAGTAATCCTCATTTGTTTGATGAAAGTGGTGTTAAAGGTCAAGAACAAGAAGCCCATCGTTTTCCTAGAAATTTTGATTAGCAGTTTCATAAGAGCAGCAAAGTTATAGTCTATGAAGATTCGAATCTAGTATATGACTATTATGAACCAAAATCCGAGGAAGGCATTGAAATTTTTTGTCGGGAACAGATTTCAATCCGAATTTTGAAAGACAATGTAAATAGTTTGCATTTTTTTTAATTTTTTTTTCTGTTTAATTTTCAAAATTTTAGAAGAAAGAAATTGACATCATCTTCAACCATGAAACAAAAATTTCACAACAGCTACATTGTCTTTTTAACTAGTTGGATTTTTACCATGTTCTTTATGACCCAATGGCTACCTGTATGAATTCAATTTCTTCAAGGGTCTCAAAAATTGTTGATTTCATCTTAACATCAGTTTGCAATAGTAAGTATAAGTTGCCTATCCAATCTCAGTTGTAAAAATCTTATTTGTTTTGCATTCTCTCATTCAGCTGCAAATCAAAAGATCATTTTCTTATACAAATGTTTACATGGCTGCATTGGAAATATCATATTACTTGATCAAGCAATTGATATAATAGAGTAGGTGGTGTATATAAATAAAGTTGCATTTTGAGCTTTGGTGTGCAGTATGGTTTGTTGTGTAGTATACTAGCAAAGGTAATGAATCCATAGTCCAATGGAGAAGCACTATTGCAAATTCCAGTTATTTCCTTTTCATATTGATAGTTTAGTTTTCAGTCTTCTTTAGCTTGTAAATAGTCTTAGTTTGCACATTGGTTTTTCAGCATGCAGAATAGTTTGTTTTTAGCAGAGTTACAAGTTTTAGTGACAATGATGAATGAAGACACAGTGACAATGATGAATGAAGACACAAGTATACAGGTTCTTAGCACCTCGTAGGGAAGTGCTATCCCTAGATGGGTATAGTGTTAACACTCAAATTTACTACCTAAAATTTCTAGTTACCTCATCCAAAGTCTTTTGGTGGTCATCTTAAATTCTTATGTGTTTACCTTCCTTCCATCCATATCTTCAATCTTATGTCAAATTTATTGTTTTTTTTTCACTTGTTAATTCTTGCTTTATTTTTTTTGTTTTTGATGAGTTGATTGATTGCATAGATGCTGAAGATTCCAATGTCTGTTAGAGATATTTTGTCATGCTATGATCACATGCAGGGTAGTTATGCCAAATCCAACTTTGTTCTTTCCAGTTTGAAGGAATTTTGTGATTCATCCTTGGTTTGCTATTGTTGCCACTCATATTTTCACTATGTCTTCTTTCGTGATACTTTATTATCTTCTTCTTTACACCTCGTACTATTCCCATATCATGTATAACATCTAATGTAACGGAGGAATATGTATCATATTGGCTTCTCACTTTTGATTCACATACAACTACCCATCGTGGAGGATATGCTGTGACCCTCTTTTGTGTTGTGTCCATGTTGTTAATTTTTTAATGGTTATACAAGATCTAATAATATCATAACATCATAACCATATATAAAAGGATCGCTGAAAGAAAGACAAGCATGACCACACAAAAGAGCACAAAGATTTATCCTCGAAAACCCTCATGGGGAAGAAAACCCAACAAAATTTCCTCTATATAGATGTATCAAAAAGTACAAAGACAAAACCCCAAACATGTGCTCCTTCTCCCAGCAGATCTCTCTCTCTCTCCTATGCACTGTACACAAGTGAGTGCTTGTGTCAAATGATGAACACACTTCCTCTATTTATACTCTTTCTCTCACTTGACTTTTTCCCTAACGAGTCGACCCCAACAAACTTACTGGGCCGACTTCACCTAGGAAGACACAAAACAATATAATATTATATTATGGAGGGTTCTATTAACCCGACTTACAACGAAAGTTTTACCTCATGACTCTATGATGACCAAATAAAATAGTAACATCTCGACGGAGGAATACAACATCTCTGATAGGTTACAACAATAAAATACATTTAGAATATTCTTCAAAGTTACAATATTTCAACACTCCCCCTTAACGAGAAGGGTATTATACTAACAACAACAACATCAACGGTAGGAGCAAGGAGAGACAACATCTTCAAGAACATCAAGGTGATACATCTATATGTCATTGGAAGTTTTCAATAATCATCAGCAACTAGAACAGTTACTAGAAGACTTCAACATATTCAGTATTGGAACATCATCTTCTACAACACTGAGTCTTCATCTTTTGTAACACTCGATCACTTGATCCTTTGCAACAACACTTGATCTCTCGATCAACATCATCACCAACATCAACATAACCTGCAACACACATGATCCAATTATGGGATGGTCAATCCCTACCACTTTAGGACTTAGATCCAAGGACAATGCAATCCTCATCTGAGCCACTTATGGGATGGTCAATCCCTATCACTTTAGGACATAGGTCCAAGGACGATGCAATCCTGAGCCACTTACGGGATGGTCAATCCCTATCACCTTAGGACATAGGTCCAAGGACGATGCAATCCTGAGCCACTTACGGGATGGTCAATCCCTATCACTTTAGCACATAAGTCCAAAGACGATGCAATCCTGAGCCACTTACGGGATGGCTAATCCCTATCACATTAGGACATAAGTCCAAGGATAATGCAATCCTACTGCAATATCATTAACCTACTCCCCCTTTCGAGGACGGTCCACAACATCATCAACCTACTCCCCCTATCGGGGAGGGTCCACATCATCATTGTTCCCCCTTACGAGGAAGGTCTTTCCGAACTACACCAAGATTGCCACGGAAGTATTCAAACTTTACTCGAGACAAAGGATTGGTCAACCCATCAACAATTTTCTCATCAATACTCACATATTGGAGCTTTATAGATCCCTTTTTTACCATATCTCGTATGTAAAAATATCGAATTTCTATGTGCTTTGACTTGTAATGGATCACTGGGTTCTCCGTCATCTTTATATGACTCTAGTTGTCACATATAATCACTGTGGTATCCAACTCCAGGTCAAATAGACCTTACATCAACTTATGAAGCCATATGGCTTCACAACTAGCAGAACAAGCTGCTATATACTCTACTTCAACTGTGCTGAGATCAAAACTGGACTGCTTCCTGCTAAACCATGAGATCATGGCAGATCCAAGACAATAACATCCACCTGAGGTGCTCATCCTGTCTGAGGCACTTCTTGCCCAATATGCATCTGTATAACCATACAATCTGTTGTCATGATCTCCATCATAGTATAGACAAAAGTCTATCGTAACTTTTAGGTACCTCATCACATGCTTTGCAGCTATCAGGTGAACACGTCTAGGTTTAACTAGATACTGCCTCAGGGTGTTCACAACAAAGCATATATTTGGCCTGGTATTCGTCAGATACATCAACGACCCAATAAGTTGTTTGTACTGAGTCACATCCACTAACTCTTATGGTTCATCAGATAACAACTTCAGGTTGGTATCCATGGGAGTGGTCATGGATTTACAATCCAACATATCAAATCCTTTTAATATTTCCATAGCATACTTTCCCTGACAATAGTTTGTGAAGCCACATTGCTTCACTACATGCTGAACATGATTTAATGTACTGAGCCCCTTTATGAGATCATACTTGATCCCAAACATACTGAGGTTCTCTTTCTGTCCTCAGCACTTCCTCTTTGCATCTACTATGAGTTCATCCTATCAGGTCATCGACATATCCCAGTCTTTCGCATTCAACCTTAAAGGTTGGAACCCGCTTTACTCTTGGTAAAACCTTAGTCCATCAGGAAACTGTCCATCTTGTCGTACCATGTTGAACTCATAGATCTTCTGCAGTCACTCACCCTGAAGCGGAGCATCATCCTCCCTCTACATTTTGTACTCTATGTATCAAAACATTTTGTATTGGAGTGACATGTAGCATCCTTTGTTGTTGATTTTCTATGTATCCATCTTAGGTCACTAGATACCAAGATCCTTTATCTTGAACTTTGTTGAAAAGTTCCTCTTGCACCCATCTCTGAGCTTGTTGTCTTCTATAGCTTCCATCTTCACGTTGTAGCAAAGGTTAAGATATTCATCACTCTAGGTGATCTTCAAGCTCCTTATGTATCTAGATGTGCTTATCTATGGGTGCCTTCTGAGCTCATATAAAGCCTATTCTACACATGTGGCTCTTTGCTCGATATATACTTCTACTTCATTGGAGAAGTGTGTTTGGTCAATGGAGTATGGCATGCCATAATCTACACTCTCTTTCTGAGAGAAACCACGAACCTTGCTTTGTATACTTGTTCTTGTAGATCCACATGGAAGACACTACGGACTTCCCTTCAAGTCTCAAAACCACATCCTAGACGTCATTCCCCATGATCAACTGGTACTCTTTGATCATAGTTTCTTCCATTTCTCCTTGGTCAATGACTGAAATTAAAATTAATTATTTTGCTAGGAAATGATTCCTCCTTAACAACAACAAAGTACCTTGGAAGAGGCTCTAGTAAGTCTGTTACAAACAATCTTACTATAAAAATATTAATTTTAAATAAGATAAGATAGAGAAATGCATTAAAATAAAATAATGATGATCATGATGACGATGGTGGTGGTTATTAGCATCCACTAAGACCAACCTTGGTTTACCGAAACTTCAAAAATGTAAGGATTCACTTGGTTTTCTTTAGAATTTTATTTATGTGCTAAAAAACATTTAAGAGAAGCAGTCCTAGATCACCATAGTTACGATGAGTTAAAAGGTTAGGAATGTCAGTATTGTAGCAAATATTTTGAAATTGCACTCTAATATGGGTGTATGCAAGACATTCTGCGAGAAAGTGTTATAAATATAAATAAACATTAATTATATATAATATAAATAAAATATAAGAATGAATGTAATTTAAATAAAATATATAAATGCTAAATCTTAATAACACATATATAGTTATTAGTAAACTATTATAGAGTGAAAGATTAATCGCATTTTTATATTGACAAAGATTAAAGTGCTTTACAAGTCTATTTAAGAAATATATTATAAGGGTGAGTCCCAAGGCTTGATATTTCTTTTTTATAAAAGTTAATCCTTGAGATTTGCAGGGAGGGTAGCAATCCTTCTTCCCAACCACCCAATCTACACACAACCTATAAAAAGTCAAAGAAATAAGTTTTACAAAAATAACCACTTAGGGTTCTTGCACTTACGTCCATTATTATCGAAGAAAAGATAACTAGAAGTCACAAATTATGCTGATTACATATTCATAAATGCAAATGCAATTACAATCAGTATTGGGCGAGTTGGAGCTTTATAAAGCAACCAATCATCATCTACAATTTGAAATTAAGAAGCAAGAAAATAGTAATATGTTAACAAAGAGGGAAACCCATCGGTTAAAAGAGCGTATTAAGCAATTAACCATGCATATCGAGGAATTAAGGAATGAAAAACATTATAGTCAGAATCTTAAAAGGATGAAATATCAAAAGGGAAATTGTCGAGAGTAAAGACAAAAGATGCAACGACACTTACAAAACAAAAAGACCTAAGATTGTCTTCATCAATATGCTTTGAGGACAAAACATATATGAAGAGGAAGGAAATGTTATAAATATATATAAACATTAATTATATATAATATAAATAAAATATAAGAATGAATGCAGTATAAATAAAATATATAAATGTTAAATCTTAATAACACATAAATAGTTATTAGTAAAGTATTATAAAAGGAAGCATCCTTTCATGGATGGTTTCCAAGGTGCCTTTACGATTATTATATATATATAACTCACTTTGTAATCTTTCATCATCATTCATATTTACTCTTATATATTTATCCAACATGGAACTATTTTCTATTGGTCTATTCAATTAGAGTGTCATTTGAGAATAGGCGGATACATATATTACCAAAAGTGGTTTTCATCTTCAACCCTCTTAGTATTACAAATATGACAAATTCTTTCATCTCATGATGTTTTAGGAATTGTCTAGCACTTCGTTTCACTATGGAGCTCGTGAGAGTTTGTTATTATTTAGCAGTGTTGGTTTTATTCTTTATACTAGTTAAGACAAAGAGATACTCTTGATCTTGTAGATTGGGGTTGATCACCTCCTTATAATATCTTAATTTTGTTTTATTTGCCAATTCTTTATCACACCACAATTTCTCCCTAAATTTTGTTTTAATAGTACTTTTAATGTAATCACTGTTTTGCAGAGTGACCTCTTCCTCGACTCCCCAATGATTTAGCTAAGACATGGCATATTTATGCCAACCTCGCTTAAGTTGTAGGTTGTTTTAACTAGAGTATGAAGCAATGTTAGGAAGCTTTTTGTCTCCCATGTTGTTTATCTTGTTATTGGACATGAGGTACCTAGTCATAGGCATTCTCTCAATGGGGCAGAGGCTCACTTTTACGAGGAGGATAGGATATGGTGTATTTCCATTAATTTTGAGATCACATGTTATAAAGTGCTTTTTTATTTTCTTTATCCTTCTCCATGATTCTCTAGAGATGTTCCAATCCCAAACTTTACATTCATATAAGATAACATGAGTGACAAAAGTCTCAAAGAGGAGTTTTGATTTACCATTGTTTTCAAGTCCATTAAGCTTTCCACCTCCATTAATCCTTTTCTCAATACTATAGTTCCAGTGAAGCTTGTGATGAAGAGATTTCGAGATATTTCTATGAAGTCACTTCCTCTTAGTTGTTGTTGTCATACATGAAATTAACATAGTTATCTTTTGGGATTTGATTATTATAACATTTTTTTTGTTAGTGTTAACAGTCATACTTGTACTAGAGAAAAAAAACATTGAGAATTTTAGTTGCTTGTGAATATCATAGGGACTCCTTGCCATAAGAAGTATTGTCAGTGTAAAGAAGAAGGATGATGGTTGTATTAGCAAAAGTCACACTGACACAACCTCTATCTCCCAAACAACCCTCTAGCTTGTCAATGTATATTAAAAAAAGGGTAGGAGACATGTGATAACCTTACTTGACTCCTATACAATGATAATAATTGAAATGAATATTAAAATATAATGATAACAATGAATATGAATATTTTTCAACTAAAGGTAGTATTTGGTCTCATTAATGAGACTAAGACTAGATGTTACTAGAAGGCACATGACCTCATTGTAGCCCCATTGACGACCACAAGGGACATTTTTTTCCTTGCAGATGCGATCTAGGCTGAATGCCTTTTGGTCTTGGAGTAACACCTAAAACCACCTTTAATTAGCTAAGAGCTCGTCTTCCTCAGATGCAAGGAAACAAGTTAACGCCCTAAGACATAGAGTCATATGGCATGGGTGGAAATATGCCCCCATATGAACCACCAATGGGTCATTTCATGTGGTGTATTCACAGATAGCAACCAAAGATGAGTCTCTGCAATGCTAGTTTGTAATTGAGTTACGATAAGTTTTGCTACCACTAGAAAAAAATGAAAATAAAAATGAATATGAATATTTAAACAAATTTATTTTAAAACAAATTTATTTTCAAGAAGTAATCTTCTGGAAATCCTTTGGAATACTTCCCCATAATTCATAGATGATAAGAGTATGGAGACTAACTCTAAGTGGATAAGGAGAGTTAAACCACATGACCTCTCCAAGTTGGTGGGGAGAGATCTCACTTCTAATTTATAACCACTTAAACTAACCATTGAATTAAATAAGATCACTGATAATAAATAATACACCTTTTTAAAATTTAAATTTCCAAATATATATAATTTTAATTATTTATATTAATCATGGTTAGTTTTTTTGTTTTTCAATCCAATTTGAACCTTTATAAAAAAAAATAAAATCAATTCAGTACTCTAGCTAGTGTATTGCCATTATGGAGAAACAAAAACCGGGCTTTTTGCTTCTCCACTCCCAAATCAAAACATTAATACCACTTTATTCATTCATTCATGTTATCCAATCCTGAGCGGTGGCATATTTGCGGCCATGGCCCTGGATATAGCTATGTTAGCGTTGACGAGGCACACATATATAAAATGGTAGTACAGGAGGATGCATGCAGCATAACCTCATTTGGTATTCCGGAACAGAAACAGAGATGGCAGTCTCAGTAGTTTCAACATTGACCTCCACCTATTCAGTTTCTATTTCTTCTCCTTTAAATGCCAGTTGGGCTGTTTCTCTCCGCGCCACTAAACTTGGCGGAGTTCTACCAAGGCATTATAACGGGCATAATCTTGATCTGATATGCGAATGCAAATGCAAATCCATTGGCATATCCACTTCATCACCGTCAATGTTCTTTATATCTGCTACTCATTCCATGGATGTTGCAGCTTTTTCTTCTTTCTATTCCTCTTCATGCAACTTTGCTAACATAGGGAGGAGGGGGTGCCGCCGTCAACATAGAATAACATCTGCTTGCACAGGAACACTTGAAGAGAACAACGAGGGAGAAGGAGGAGAAGTGGACAACGAAAAAAATGGAGGGGGGACGCCATTGCCATTCGTATTGACAACGCCGTTGTATTATGTGAATGCACCCCCTCACATGGGCAGTGCTTATACTACAATTGCAGCCGATGCCATGGCCCGCTTCCAGGTACCCAATTCAATATTAATTTTTTTTTTTTAACAAGAACAGTTATGTTATTAAATAGAACTCAAAAAAGGAAACGAGTTACAACCAGCTACCAATAATCTCTCCTTCCTTCAGGCGTTTAACCTACAAAGCTAAGGAGGAATATCCGTGCTTACAACCGAGTTTACAATAAGTTCATTGAGACCTACAGCTATGGATTTATTGGCTGCAAGATCCGCCAAAACATTTAGCTCCCTAAGAATATAAAAAAATTTAATCTTCCTGAACATTTTGGCCTTGGACCTAATTCTATTGATCAACCTTGCAGTTCGCTCATTCTTACCCCTTCTTCCCCCATTCAACGCTTGAATAATTAACCCGGAATCTCCAAAAACCATTACCTCGTCCACTCCTTTCTTCTGCAACTGCTTGAGACCTTGCTAGAGCCCATAAGCCTCGGCCATATTATTGGATTCGTATCCAATATTCCAGTAGTATTCTATCTCAACTTTCCCGCCGGGATTAATGACAACTCCTCCTCCTCCCGCTCTTCCCGGATTCCCTTTAGAGGCTCCGTAAAAAAACAATTTAAAAATCTTCCTTTCTCTTAGCCAGTTCTCAAACTAAGACTTGTCCAGCCTAACATCCCATTCATCCAATTTTTTAACAACAAAACTATTTACAGCATGTATATTAAGTCTTTGCATCCAATTTTTTTCTTTGTTTGTCAAGTCTTCTTTATTATTTGGAATCTTTGAAATACTCACTACCTCACCGAGTAAAGCATTTATTTTTACAACAGTCTTCCACGCTGGCTGGCTCTTGTTCTGAAAGACTCTATGGTTTCTTTCTATCCAAATGCACCAGCATATTAGTTTAGGGAGTTTCATCCAACATGCTCTTAGTCTTTTTTTCTGAGCCAGTTCTCCTTGATACATTTTATTCCAATTGAGAAAACAGTCCTGAATTTTTTCAGGCCATTGAATCTTGTCTCCCCCACACTTCATCACTTCCTTCCAGACTGAGATGGCATAAGGACAATTTAGAAAAAGGTGGTTGATATTTTCGGAAGCTTCAGCACAGAGAGGGCAGCGGAATGGACCAGCGAACCCCCTTTTCTCCAAGTTCTCACCTGTTAGCACTCTCTTATGCATCAACGTTCAGATGAACATCTCAATTTTCGGCAACGTTCTGCAATTCCACAGATAATTCCAAATTTCAGGATTGACAAGCACATTGTAATTCGCAGCAAAGCTTTGATATCCCTCAGACGCTGAATAGCTACCAGTTTTTCTTCCCCAGCCGTGCCTGTCCTTCGTGAATTTTGCCACTGGAGCAAGCCCAGCCAAATGATTAAGCAGCTGAGTTTTTTCAGGCTCTAACTCATCTGGACAGTCCGGCAAGGCCCAACCGGTCCATCGATTTGGAGGTTCTGTATCCCATTCGGTGATATCCCAGATTGTTTTGTAACCCAACGCTGCCAGCCATTGATGCAATCGTGGGAGATATGGGGGAGGCTTCCCAAGAATTGCGTCCTGCCAGAAATTGATCAATTTCCCTTTGCCTGGTATCCAGTACAACTTATCAATGAACTGAGGCAACGTTTTTTTACAGAGATTAAATATAGGAGATCCATTCTTTCTCACATGCTCCCCCTCCAGACATCTGAGCCTCGTTCCCGGGAAGTATTTACTTTTTAGCACACGACTACACCAGGAAGGTTTTGGGTCGAGCAAGTTCCAGAGCAACTTGGCTCCCATGGCCAGATTTTGAATTCTTAGATCTCTGATTTGTAGACCTCCCTCCGGCCTAGGCAGCTTGATTGTTTTCCAACTGACCAAAGCAAACTTTTTGCCCCCTCCATTATTCCCACCTTGCCAGAGAAATGATCTCACCAGGCCTTCAATCTGATTTATAATTTTGATCGGAGCAAGAAGAAGGGAGCATTGGTAAAGCAGGTAGTTGTTCAGAACAACTTTTATTAACACTACCTTCCCAGCCAGATTTAACCAGGCTGTCCCCCATCCCGTGATTTTCTTTTTGATTTTTTCCACAATAGCGTTCCAGGCTGAGCTCTTGGGTTTGAATTTGAAAATAGGGACCCCTAGATAATTAAAGGAATCCCAGCTAACAACTCCATCCATATTAAGAACCCGGGAGATATCTAACATTTCCCTAGGATTGATATTCCATCCAAAGATCTGACTCTTCCTTAAGTTGATTTTGCTTCCGGAGGCATGGCGATAACGATTCATTTCGTTCTTGGATCGACGGGGTATAATCTGACTGGCTCCTCCAAGCAAGATAGTATCTTCTGCGAATTGCGCGTGGTTGATATCTTTAGTCCCTCTAGGCATCCTAATGCCTGATAGATCCTGATCATGCCTGGCATATTCCAGCTGAAAACTTAGAACCGAAGCCTGGATGGCATAAAGCAGAGGAGAGAGCGGGCATCCTTGCCTTAGACCTCTCGAAGCTTGAAAGAAGGGGGCAGCTCTTCCATTGATAAGCGGGGCTATCCACGGCTTGCTGATACAGGCCTTGACCCAAGAGACAAATTCAGGAGCAAATCCAAATCTCAGCATTACTTGAAAGAGAAATGAATGGTTGACTCTATCGAAAGCATTTGCTAAATCAAGTTTCACCACCATTCATTTGTCGTCGTTCTCCAGGCTAGAATGGATAGCCTCTTGCACTAATATGATATTATCCCAAATCTTCCTTCCTTTAACGAAGCTGCCTTGGTTCTCCGGAATAATATAAGGCAGAATATGTTTTAATATGTTGGCCATAATCTTAGTAATAATTTTATATCCAATGTTGCACAAGGATATTGGTCGGAACCTGTCAAAAGATTTAGCATCCTTCTCTTTGGGGATGAGAGCCAGAAAGGCAAAATTCGTACTGCCTCCAATTTTGCCACACCTCTGAGATTTGCTGACCATTTTGAGTAAATCATTTTTTATAATGTCCCAGCAGATTTTAATGAAATTGGCGTTATACCCATCTGGACCAGGGGCTCTATCGTCCTCCATACTATCAACTGCTTTCTTAATTTCTTCCAGCGTGATTATATGTTTTAGATTATCATTATCTTTATTATTTACTGCCCTGGGAGAAAGATTCAAAAGCTTGACGTCATTAGAGATAGACTGGGCAGTGAACAAGTCGCTGAAATGCCTAGCTGCTTCAGATTTGATATCTTCGAAATTGCTGATAACCCTGTCGTGTGCCTGGATCTCGAGAACACAATTATGATTTTTCCTAGCCTTGGCCTGCTTGTGGAAGAAGCCGGTATTCCTGTCTCCATCATTAAGCCATTTGCATCTTGATTTTTGTCTCCACCACTCAGATTCTTGTCTGCATGCAGCATGAAGGTCCGATTGCAGCTTAGTCTCCTTTTGGATATCATCGTGGTTGACAATTCTGTCCTCCATGCCGGCTTGATGGGTCTCCAATGCTAGGGCAGCTTGGGATTTGTTGTAATTTGGGGTGGGGATCGACTTAGCCCAATTCTTAAGAACTTTCTTGAGCCATCTCAATTTTTCCTCCCAAACGAAGAAGGGAGACCCTGTAACCGGAGGAGACCAAGAATCAGCAACGATCTTTAAAAACTCAGCGTGATTGGCGCACATAGGATTAAATCCGAATGGGATAGGGCCCAAATTCTTATCATTCACCATCTCAAGGAAAATAGGCTTGTGATCCGATCCTCCAAACGGTAAGATTTTAGACGACAAATTCAGGCCCAATAGGAGAAAAGTGTCTTGGACCAGGAATCGATCAAGTCCTGCAGCAATATGCCTAGGACCGATCCTCCTATTATTCCATGTATATTTTCCAGTAGTGGGCTTAACATCCATGAGATCCCAATCCAAAATGGTCTCATCTACAATTTCTCTAATGGGATCTTTGACCAATGAGCCCCCTCTTTTTTCATCTTGGCTGAGGATGACATTCAGATCCCCCGCCAGTATTACATTTCCTTGCAGGTTACTCCTTTCCTCACGAAGGAGGTTCCAACAGATTTTTTTTTCAGCATAAGAATTAGGTGCATAAATATTGAAAATTCTTACCAGAGTGTTAGTGTCTTTTTGCCTCAGCAGGGTGAGGATCCAACAAGAGCTGTTCTTGATGTCAACAACCTCAAATTTCCTGTCATCCCAAAGTGTTCCAATGCCACCGGAGGCTCCTCTTGAGCTTATTGCAGCTCTGCCCCTTTTTTTCCAAAATTTTTTACTAACTTGGAGGAATGCAACTTCCTCCATCTTGGTTTCCCGGATCAGAAAGATGTTCGATTGGTGTAGAGAGATTAGATCTAACATAGCTTCTTCCTTGATTTTGTTACGGAGACCTCTGCAGTTCCAGGATAGGACCTTCATTACTTACTTTTGGAGGCCGTAGGCATCCCTTTCAGGGCATGCCCATGCTGGTGGGTATTTCTTGTGTTTTTCAGCAACTTTTCCAGGGTTAACTAGGAACCTTGCAGCTTATCCTTGTAGGTGGCTTGTTCCCTTACTTCTTTCTTGGATTTCCTTCCTTTGGTTTTAGTCATTCTTGGAGTAGTCAGTTCTATTTCCCCTTCCTCCTCTTCTTCTTCTTCCGATTCAAATTCTTCCTCAGATTTCCCCATACTTTCTCCTTCTTTTGTCACTGCTGTTCCTTCATGTTGCTCTTTCACTTGATCTGAAAGGACTGCTTCGGAGTTCTTACTATCTTCATTACTAGATTTCTCTTCTGCTTCGTTGGAGTAATCCCTTACTTCATTAGTTTCTTTAGTCTTTGAGGTTTCTTGAGTTCTTTCTAGTGGGATAACTCTTGCTTCTTTATTCCCCTCACCCTTCTTTGGAGCCACTCCGACTTGATTTTTAGATTTAGATCTATTCACCCTATGCCATCCTTCCACCTTATCTTATTGGATCTCTGTTTGTTTAGGGCAATTACGAATGAAATGCCCGTATTCATGGCAACCTCTGCACTTGAAGGGGAGTTGTTCATAGTCAAGCTTTTGGAAATGGGACCATTTCTCCACAGTTAATTTTATAGCTTCTGGCAATCCAGCTTTGAGATCAACCTCAACGCAGATGCGGGCACAAGCGTATTGGGCCTTTGGGATAGCCATGTCAGGGCGTTTCCTATAGCATGGAGAGATTTGGGGTTCCAGCAATGCATAGGGAGATTGGGAAGTCTGACCCAGACTGGCACAGCTTTGGGGGTGTCGGCCTCAGGGTCGAAGTCCGGGGTCCACCCGTTAAGATAGAGACCTTGCGGCTCCATGAAATAGGGCCCATTCCTAAAAATTAATTCTTTGTCTTCCTTGGATTCGAAGTCGAACAGAAAGTAACCTCTTCCGACGGAGTAGGAAGCAACATTTTTGGAGATTAGAGGTCTCCAGTTTCTTTGGACCCAGTTGTCAGTAGTTTTTGGCGAGGGCCAGAGCCCTATGAATTGCCCGATCAATTCTCGATCTGCCAGGGAGAGGGCAACCCGAATCGTTTTTTCCGGGGGGAGGGCAACTTCCGGCACATCTTCAATTCTTTTAACAAACTTCAGGGGGTCTCCTTTGCCAGATCTCTTGTTATGAGTGGCAATTAATTGGTCGAAGGCATCCGAGCGAAGGTCAGGCGGCGAGTCACCATCGATTTGCCCCACCAGAGATCCGATCCAGCCACTTAGAACATGAGGACAGTGTGAGGACAAAAGCCTCGGGTTCAGCAATCTCCTTGAAAGATCCGTCGCTCAGGTTGAGTCTCTCGCCTTTTGCCGCGCATGCAATCACTAATCTCGTCCAACCTACATGTAGTCCAATTCAATATTAATCTCATCTCATGTGTTTATACCCATTTAAATTGAGACACGCACACAAGAACTACACACTCATTCTTTCATGATAATGTTTTTCTGAATTGCTCTGCAATCACTCATCTCCAAACAAATGACAAACAAAACCTCTAATGTCTATTGAAGTACAGAAGCCCAAAGCCTTGACATTCTTTTCCTTACTGTTTTTTCAGCACAATGCCCCCTGCAAAATGCGTCTATGCAATGATTGTTGATGCACCTTGAACTTGAACATCTACCTCTATCTTTGCACTCTCCGTCCAACAGCTGCTTCGCATGTGTGGTTTACCAGAACATTTCTCTAATTTTTTTTCGTGGGCTTTACTAGAACATTGCTCTGATTTTTTTTCGTAAAGTCTGTTGAAATCTTTTATACCTGGAATATTTTTGGGTAAAATCTGTTGAAATCTTTTATAAAAACAAGAAATGTTGATTTGTGAGCTTGCCAATTTGGACTTTCAAGTTCTCTCCAGTGAAATAAAACAGAAGGGGTTCAAAGGATGTCTTTTGAACGCCAAGTATAAGCATTATGGAGGTTGCTTTATCATCTCAGCAGATTTATCATCTAACAACAATGAAACCTATCATTGTTGATGACTCGGAGGGCTGATCCACCTTCCAGTTTGTGATCTGATCTGGCGATATCAATATGCATGTATATGGTAAATTTCACAAAAGAAATTGTCTTCTGAGCACCATAGCACACCATAGCAGCCAAGATGGGGAAGTTCTTTATCAAGTCTACTCATGCTTGCATTTTATGTTTCAATGTTTTTTTTGAAGATGGCAAAACCTACCATATCTCTGTTGTCAACCAGCAGTGAAGACAACCATCACTTATTGCTATTCGCGAATGTGGGCTGACTCATCAACGTTATTCAAGGAGAACTACACCATCTGAAATAACCAGCTGGTGGTCTATAAGGGGGCAGACTTTCACTCTTGCCAAATGCCTCTGGTGTTGGAATTTATGCAACTTCAGAAGCTATTCTTATTGTATTTGCATTGTACCTCCTTGTACCTCCCATGGGAGTTGAAATTGTTGTAATCTATCTTACAAACCCTAGAAAGAACAATGTAAGCCTTGGGGTGAAAAGCCAGCAATAAAAGAAATAAAAATAAAATTATAAAAATGTATTTTTATTGCTCCCCCAAGAGAAATCGGCCCCAATTATTTTTCCTAGTGGAAAATTAGTATAAATAGGAGGCGCCCCTCCTCATTATAACACACAGAGACACAAGTGAAGTTCACATTTTTTTGGGAGAGAGAAGTTCGCACTTACTGAAGGAGAAGACTGTTTTTGAGGTTTTTGTCTTTGGAAGATATTTTCATCTTTTCTCTTTCTTCATTGTACATTGTTCTCAGAATTATTATCTCTATACGAAGGTTGTTTGGTTTTCTCCCATTTGGGTTTCCCAGGATAAAAATCCTTGTGTTATTGTTCTGTGCTTTGTCTATCTTCTAGTGATCCTATTGATAAAAGCAATTAAGATATATTGCTATAATCTTAAGAAAATCTAATATGGTATCAGAGCAGTGCTAGAAGAAGCCATTGTTGGAACTCTGTCGGAAACCTATCGTAATTAGGGTTTCATCTTTCAAAGCCTTCACTCAACTTTTTGGCAGGAATAGAGCCTTGGGAATTTCGCTCTAAGGAGGGCGCCTCTTTTGGTGAAGGCATAATTCAGTTTTGAGAATTTTCAATTTTTGACCTAATTCTACAGCTGCAACAGAAATTAGGGTTTCAGTTTTTGACCTACTTCCTCCACAGTTTTGGCTCGACTCTACCTCCTTTCAGCTTGCCTGTCTAAGGCGCATTCACCTGTGGAGTTAGTTTTCTAAAACTCCAACCTTCAGTTTTAACCTAGTCTCTGCTAGGGTTTCAGATCCAGATCTGCACTTAAGATGATCAGTATGAACGTTGAAGATCGTTTGGAAGGGGCTTCCAACTTCATCCCCTGGAAGTCTAGGGTTTTTTTTCTACTAGAAGAAAATGACCTATTACACTGTGTAAATGCAAAGGCCCCAGAACCAGAAGTCGAAGAAGAAAAACCTCGTTGGAGGAAGAATGACGCCAAAGCAAGAAGGATTTTGGTGGACTCAGTTAGAGACCACTTGGTTCCTCAGATCTCAGAAAAGACAACAGCGAGGAAGATGTTCAAAACCTTGAAGAAGCTATTTGAACACAGTAGCATCAATGTGACTCTCACCTTGAGGAATAAACTGTCGAATATGAAGATGACGAAGTTCGAGAATATTGCCTCATATTTCATGAGGATCACTGAGCTCCAGGACAAGCTAAAGTTCAGTGGAGACAATCTTGAAGAAAATGATCTCGTTATGACCACCTTAAATGGTCTCCCACCATCTTGAGAGTCTTTCATCCAAACTATAAGTGATCAAACCAAGTTGCCCAAATTTGATAAGCTATGGGCAGAATGTACTCAGGAAGAGACTAGAATAACAGCACACCAAAGACTTCATGGCACTCAACCTGAGGAAAATCAAGCATTCGTATCTCATGCCAAGAAAGGCAAGGGAAGGGGAAGGAAGTCGTACAATCACAAGCACCAAGATAAGAGATCAAGTCCTCCCCCAGATTAGAAGAAACAAGAGAAGAAGGATTTATCTCAGATACAGTGCTATAGGTGCAAGAAATACGGTCATTATGCCAGTAGCTGTTGAAGTTCAAACAAAAGGAAGCATGAAGCTTCAACTGCTTATGTAGAAGAAGACCCTGCTTGCAAGGAGCCAAGGAATGATGATCATTTAGAGTTCTTCTTCTAAGAAATGATATAAAGATTCAGACTGTGATGATCGTCAAGCAAGCATATGAAGATCAATGGACTCTGACAGTGGGAGCCCACCCACAAAACTACAAAAGATAAGTATTTGATTTTACATGCTCTAGTAGATTAGATTTGGTTGTTTTTCAATAAGTTTTACACCGATCTACATTTCTAAATTTAGGTAGTTAACAATAAGGCTTATGTAGTATTTGCTATACACATGTTTGTTTAAATAGCCTGTCATGCTGCACAACCCATATAGGATGACAACTCCTTTATAACGTACTTGGAGTAGTACACACTCGTAATGGTATGTTATAATGGAGACCATAAGCATCCAAATAATGGCCTTATGTGTGTTGTGTCGAAGCATTGACTAAAAGTTGCTTACATTATTTTGTTAATACATTGATTATGAAATATTGCTAACCATTTGACGAGATTTGACTTGTAGGGAACGCCATGATCTACAAGTGATCCCATTGATATACGGATGGAACCGAAGCAGAAGCCTCTAGAAGCATGAATTATGACTCTCAGACCCAGAATGATCTCATGCAGAGATTTGGTGATCAGAAGCGGAAGGCTTCTACGAATGTAGGTTTATCTGTTGCTTCAACAAGATTTACTCAACCGAATTCTGAGAGACAGAGGGAGTTATCCCTCAAAGACAAGGATTTTAGTCTATTACTTATGATAGAAACTTGACGACACTACTGTCGTGATTCGAACAAGACAATTGAAGGATCCTTGATGAACTTGGTCGTCACTAGGATGGATAATTACTGTCCAGTCTACATTCATGTGCCCAAGGAGAAAAGGACGAAGTTAGAAACTTCAGGCAAGAAGGGAACTTTCGTGGGATATAGTGAATCTTCAGAGGCCTATAGAATTTATATCCTAGGACCCAGATAGATTGAAGTTAGCAGGGATGTGACCTTTGAAGAGAAAGTGGCTGCCAGGAAAGGCGGAGGATCAGACATGGAGATCGATGATGAGGAGATGCTAGGACCTGAGGAGATGAGATCATTTCCCCCTCAAGCTCAAAGGGAGTTAGCAGAGAACGATGAACCCATCGATCCCATTGATCCAATTGCGACAGTTAATATTCCCAAAGATATGATAGTAAGCTGGAAAAGACCTAGATGGGCACAACATACCTTACAGGATGTAGAGGGGCATGAAGCTCCACATGGCACTTTCCGAGAAAGCAAAAGACCTCAGAGGTTGTAAGGGTTCATCCTTACATGATTGTCTTAATTGATAATATATATATTTATTTATTTATTTATTTATTATTGAATTGCTGATTATTACATTGACATGCTTACATTATATATGGAAGCTAACCTATGATTGGTCGAATCTTGAAAAGTGGTGACCTTTGACCATTTAATACTAGTGAAAAAATAGCCATATGCAGTGAATTGTTTTTTAAGAAAGAGCGGAAACTGCATTCATGCTTTTTGATAGCTCGACGTTTCGATCTCTCTCTGAGATCATCATCAGGAGTGCTTGCTCAAGACAATTCAAAGGTTAAAGATCAGCTTAAATAAGGTTCGATTTGGTTTCCGGGCAAGGGTAGGGTTTCCCTAAACCTAGTCGGCACGTTAGAAAGAGAGAATATTAATGCATTTGATCAACGACCTAAACTATTAACCTCTTATTTTAATTTTCAATTGTTACTGATTTAGTATAAAATTTTAAGATTTTTAAATTTGATACTTTTAATTAATTTTAAATGTTTTAATTTACTAAGTTCTAATTAATAATTTTATAAAGTTTATAAACTTTTATAATTAGTCCATTATTATAGTTGAAATAGTCTAGTTTAAATTTTAATAAATTATTATTAATTAAGAAAAGTTTTATTAGTGTGGAAATAGGTATTATCAAATTAAAATATTGTTATGTTTTAAATATACTATTCTTTTTTCAAACCACTTTAATGTGTTAAAGGTTTTAATTTTGAATTTTTAATTTTAATTTTATTTTTTTAAAAATATTTTTAACTTTGAGGTTAATTTTTAATTAAAAGTTTTAAAGTTTTTTATTATTAAAGTTCTTTTTAAATGTTTTAGGTTTTTAAGTTTTCTTAAAAAAAAATAAAAATTGTTACTTAAATTTAATTTTTTGAATGTAGTTTAATTTTTCATTTTACTTTTTAATTTATTTTAATTTAACCTTAATTTAAGGGAGTTGGTTTTCTCAAGAAAATTAGGCGAGAAAGAGAGGTGTTTTTAAGGTGCTTTAAGGTTGGAACGGAACAAGGGAAAAAGGGGGGGGGACCGCGGATACGGAAGAGGAAAGGAGGAAGACAAGGAGGCGAAAAGGACTGAGGGGGTTTTTGGTTGGC
>LPNX011159462.1:273327-325402 GCA_001517045.1 Pseudotsuga menziesii | reverse complement strand
GGTATTGAGTAAACACCTTTAAAGTGAGTGGGTTCTAGGGGGTCTTTCAAAGAATCTACCATTCTTCTAATGCAGTTGGGAGGAGTAAACAACACCTTAAACCCTCTTTTCCCTAGGGTTTTGGACAGTTTGTCAGTTGTTCCTTTTATGTAGGGAAGGAATATTCTCTTTCCTTCCTCCTTGCCCTGGTCATTTTTGTTTACATTCTTAATTTTAATTTTAATTTTATTTCTTTTAATCTTATATAATATTTTCTTTATTTGTTTAGAGTCATAACCATTCATTCTAAATACCTGGTGTATGTGTTCTAGTTCTTGATCGATGTGGTCACTATCAGAAATCCTATGTGCTCTTCTGGCTAGGGTGGTAATAATACCTAGCTTTTGAGGGGGGAAATGATGAGAGTTGGCATGAAGGTATTTCTCTGTGTGTGTCTTTTTTCTGAATACTTGGTGTGCCAAGGAGCCATCTTCCTTTCTTGATATTAACCTATTTGTTAAATAAATTAATAATAATAGTAATATACTATTTAGGTATATTACAAGTCATCCTGCTCTGAAAAGATTCGTCCACGAATCTTCTTATGAGCGTGTTGCAGCTAGAATTCTTGCTGTAACAATGGTGCCACGGTATAGTAGTTCTTGAACTATTTGGTCGCATTCCCATTCAAATCTTTTCATGCATATGATTCTGGAGATGAATGTATAACAACTGTATGGAGTATTCTTTGGAGCTTCTAATCCGATGGTGTTCTTTTGACCTTCTATTTTGATGTAGATTTTTGATATTTCTGCATGCTTTGATATGGTTTTCTTATCTGTAGTGGCAACTACTAATAATGTACTTACTTCCTTGTCTGACAAGCTTGTCTTTATTTGTTCTTTGGGAACTTTTAGAACACCTTGAGTTGTGACTACTAATAGAATGTTTATCTCATCATTTGTCGCACCATCCTTTGGGTTTTGTTCTTCTACGTTATCATGTTTAAGGTCATCTTTAACACTTTTATTTTCATCATTGCATTCTTCTACAACTTCAATTATCTCATAATTGTTGTTAACACTGACTTTATTGACTTCATTGACTTCTACGACAACGTCATTTTCTTTACAATTGATATTGACATTGTGATTGTCAATATCATCTTGATCTTTCATATATGTGTCTTCTACTTCTTTTGTTTCATCGTCCTCGTTTTCGTCTTTTTTAACAAGTCCTTGTTCTGGAATTTCACTAGACAATTTTATAGATTTTTCAGCTGGTGTATTAATGTGCCTTGCTTCCCTACCTTGTAAGAAGTCACAACGTACTTCCGGTAGGCGTGCATACTTTTTATTAATTATCGCATTTTGAGGTTGGTAGTTGGGATGTCTTTTCTTACCCCACTTGGTGTCTGGTGGTGTGGATATTTTGTGAGGAGGGGTATAAGGAGTCGGTCGGCCATGCTTCCTTTCCTTCTTGGGGGTAGTAGCGATTTTATATTCATCCCTACTTGAATACGTAGGAGTCACAACAGTCCCTTGTTCCTCTTGACTTGGTAACTTGAGAGTCACAGTTACTTTTTCTGTCAAGGGTGTAGATCCCAACACTTCTTGACATGAGAATTTGGAAGTCGTAACATCTTCTTCTTTTTTGGTCGTAGTCCCTTCTTTTGTCATGAGTGCTGATGCAGACCCTAGCTCTGCTTGACTTGAGAACTTGAGAGTCGACATAGCTTGTTCCTTTATGATAGGAATCCCTTCTTCTGATGTGAGTGCTGATGCAGACGCTAGCTCTATTCGGCCTGAACACTCGGAAATAGCAACAGCTTTTTCCTTGATTCCATTTTCTTCTATTGTGGGTGCAAAATCAATTTCCAACACTTTATTTGGAAATTTTGGGGGTGTAACCTCTTTTGCTGTCTTAGGTGCCATAGCAACTTGCATTCCCTCGCTTGAAAAGTGAGATGCCACAGCGTCTTCCTCCTTCCACTGACTTGAGGGGTAAGACTGATGTGTTTCTGGTTTTTCTTTATCTGCATGCTTCTTAGGTTCTTCTTCTGGTCATTGTATTATCAACATTTTCAGCTCTTCAACCAATTCTTTTATATCTTCATGCAGAACTTTCGCCGCCACGTTGATATCCGATATTTTCGCTTCAAGCTAGCTTCTTGAGTTGGTTTATCTCATTTAAAATCCTTTTTAGCTTCTAGAGTTGGTTTATCTTGTTTAAAAAAACCATAAACGCCTACATTGAAGACCATTTCATTTTATCCAAATTCTTCAAGAGATTTTTTTTTTGAATGGAAATGGAAATGGAGGAGGGGTGGGGTGAGTGTGCAGCATAGAGTTGGTGTGAGTTGGGAGTGCGTAGATCGGAATGGAAATGGAGTGTAGGGGCTGAGCATGGAGGTGGGGAGGGTTGCAGGTGGCGATGGTGTTAGGTGGCTACGCGGAGTAGGAGCTGAAGGGATGAAGGGATGAGGGAGCTGGGTGCGTGAGGGAGCGGGCGTGAAGGAGAAAACTGCGTTGAAGGGATGAGCGGGAGCAAAATGCTCTGATACCACTTGTAAGGGTTCATCCTTACATGATTCTCATAATTGATTATATATATATATATATATATTATTGAATTGATGATTATTACATTGACAAGCTTACATTATATATGGAAGCTAATATATTATTGAATTGATGATTATTACATTGACAGGCTTACATTATATATGGAAGCTAACCTATGAATGGTCGAACCTTGAAAAGAGGTGACCTTTGACCATTTAATACCAAATAACCTAATTGTTAAATAAATTAATAATAATAGTAATATGCTATTTAGGTATATTACAGAGGTTCTCTAGTTATGTTGCATTGATGAGTCACATCATTGACTTAGTACCCATCACTTATGAAGAAGCATCCACACACCAATTTTGGGAGGATGCCATGGTGGAAGAATATCAATTCATCATGAAGAATGACGTGTGGGAGATTGTGCTTAGACTTGAGGGGAAGTCAGTTGTGACTTCCAAGTGGTTATACAAAATCAAGCATGGAGCACATGGGAGCATTGAAAAATACAAGGCCAAATTTGTTGCTAGAGGGTTCTCTCAGAAAGGAGGAGTCGATTATGATGAGACATTTGCTCCCTTGGCTCAATATACTTCCATCAGATCAATCATTGCTATTGCTTCAGCTATGGGATGGAAGTTGCATCAGATGGATGTTAAGACTACCTTTCTCATTGGCATTATTGAGGAAGAAGTATACATTGAACAACTAGAAGGGGTTGTTGTCCATGGAAAGGAGTCTCACGTATGCAAGCTGAAAAAGGCTTTATATGTACTCAAGCAAGCACCCCGTGCTTTGTATGGACGAATAGATGGATTCCTGGTGAGTCTGAGATTCACCAAGAGTGATGCAGACCCCAACCTTTACTATAAGGTTGTGAATGATGAGCCACTGATTTTGGTACTATATGTTGATGATCCGTTTCTCACTGGAAATGAGAAGCTTATCGTATGGTGTAAGAAGAAACTCGCCTCTGAGTTTGAAATGAAGGATCTTGGATTGATGCATTACTTCTTGAGATTATAAGTATGGGAGAGGCAGGAGGAGATTTTCCTATGTCAAGGAAAATACACCATAGATATATTGAAGAGATTTAAAATGTTGGACTGCAAGTCCATAGCTACTACGATGGATGCAAATTTGAAGAAGCCGAGAGATTCTGCTTCAGATTCAAATTTGATCTATCCCACTATGTATCACCAGTTGATTGGGTCCTTGATGTATCTGACGAACACCAAACCAGATATTTGTTTTGCCGTGAATGCCCTTAGTGAGTTCATGTGCGAACCGAGGTAGATGTTGAATTTTTGGCATTAGCATGAATACTTTTAAAATTTGCAAACTAACATAAACAAATGACAAGTGCAGTAAACAACATCAATCATATCAACACATTGAACACAAGATTTTTCATTGGGGAAACCTTTAAAGGACAAAAACCCGAAAAGCATTAGTAATTCATCTCGTAAATGAGATGACTGAGTTTCTCAAAAAATTCCACAAACCCCAACTGAGTTTGTAATTACACAGGTACAGAAGATAATCCTTTTACACAGAAAAATGCCAAATTGGCTTTTTTCACAAATTAGGGCTTGCTGCCCTAATTTTCTCTCTCCTCCCCGGAGAAACCAAACTGCCCGAAAAACTTCTGAGATTGCCCAGTTTTGTTTTCTCTCACCTGCCCTAGAAATCATAGGTTGTGTGAATCTTCTGTTTTGTCCTGCCCAACTTTGTTCCTGTCTGTCCGTGATCTGCTCGGTATGCTGCTGCTTTGTTTGGATCTGCCCGGAGGGTAGGTCAGCTGCCCAGATGATCTGCTGGGTAGATCTACTGCTACCCTGGCTCTCTTCAGCCTGCTAAACCCTGCCTGGAGGGTTTGTTGGATGCCCGAAGGGCTGCTGCACAGTCCAACAGCCTGTAGTAGCTGCCTGACAGTCTGCTAGGACTACCCGAGACTGCTACTAGTGCCCAGCAGCAGGCTACAGCTGCCCGATAGCCTGTAGCAATTGCTCGGGCCTGTTGTCAGCCCTACAGGGTAGCCCGAGGGGGATCCGGGTCAGCCCTAGGCTGCTCGAGAACAGTAGCAGAAGGGTTGAGCCCAAAAATGGCTGCCCCAGATTTCTACCAGCTGCCCATGAAGAAGAAAATGGCTGCCCGAGATTTCTACCAGCTGCCCGTGAAGAAGAAAATGGCTGCCCGAGAGGAGGAAGCTGCCCGGATGCAAAACTCTAGCTTCCCAAGGAAGTCTTGCTACGGTTCGTGGAGGAAGAGGGTGTTGGGTAAAAACCCTAACCCAAAAACTGATAGAAAATGCAGCAACATAAACACTAGCTTAGGGTGTATGAAAAAACTAGTGTGAGTGCCCTAGCTAGACCCATCCATGCTAGGGCATCACATCAAACTTCTTTTTCTTCAGTCGCCTGTGAAATCTTTAGTTGAAGCAGATGTACCTGTGAGAACAAGTGTGTGTGTAATAATGAATTAGATTTATTTTCTTTTATATCCTTTGATTCACCTATAAGTGGACCAAAATTAGAAAAAACAAAATATTACTATTTTATTCTTTTCAAATTTTGACTTTTGCCTTTAGCCTTTATGTGGTCCAAAAAGTCTTTATGTATTTTTGATTTTTATCTGTAGCCTTCCTGTGGTCCAAAAGTCCTTATGTAGTTTTGACTTTTACCTGTAGCCTTCCTGTGGTCCAAAAGTCTTTATATATTTTTGACTTTTGCTTTAGCCTTCTTCAAGTGCCCCTGTGGTCATCACATGTAGTCAACGTCGTCGTTCATCTCCACTCAAAGTACATCATCATAAACAGAGAGAATTACTAATGGTTTTATCTCACACTTTGTGTGACACCAAGATCAGGTACTAAGGTGTCTTAACCAAGGGTAGCTAAGCCTTGGAGAAGATCGCAAAGCCCACTAATCAAGGGTCAGAGTGTCACACATGCCTAGACCCAGTCTAGGGCTTATAGTGCCTTCCTAGTAACAGACCATGTGCCTCAGCCATAGGCTGCATAATTTGACACTAGGTCAAATACTTGGTAACAGACCAAGCGCCTCCATTCTCCCGGAGAATGGCCCTCAGCCTTGGGCTGAGTCTTGGTAACTGATCAGGTGCCTCCATTCAAAGGAATGACTACTCAGAACTAGGTTGAGTCTACCAGTACTAGACTGGTTCACATCGTGGTCCCGGACCAGATGTCACCATTCAACAGAATGGTCACTCAACTCAAGGTTGAGTCCCTCCAGCATTGGATTGGGTCCATATCGTGGTCCTTGACCAGATATCATCATTCAACAGAATGATCACTCAACTCTAGGTTGAGTCCCCCCAGTGCTGGACTGGGTTCACATCTTGGTCCTGGACCAGATGTCACCATTCAATAGAATGGTCACTCAACTCAAGGTTGAGTCCCCCCCAGTGCTGGACTGGGTCCACACCCTGGTTTTGGACCAGGTGTCTCCATTATCCCAAGAGAATGGCTCTCGATGTTGCTCAGAAAAATCAACAGCGGATTCATTGGACTGCGACAAAACATGTGCTCAGATACTTACGTGGCACTGTGGGATATGGTCTACGATACGATTAAGAATGTGACTTGAAATTGCAAGGGTTTACATACTCAGATTGGGTCGGATGCACTGCAGATAGGAATAGTACTTCAGGATGCTATTTCAGTTTGGGTTCTACAGTAATTTCTTGGTGCAGTAGGAAGCAGAACTCAGTAGCTCTCAGTACTGCAGAGGTCGAGTATATGGCTGCTAGTTCAACAGCCTGAGAAGTAGTGTGGCTTCGTAAACTTCTTGCATGATTGTTTGGCCAGATTCCAGAGCCAACTGTGATTCACTGTGATAACCAGAGTTGTGTGTAGATGTCAGTGAACCCTGTTTTTCACGACAAGTCGAAGCACATAGGTATCACTTCATACGTGATTTGGTGTAGAAAGGAGCAGTCGAGCTATAGTATATTTCGACAGATGAACAGACTGCGGATGTTCTCACCAAGCCTCTTCCTAGGGTGAAGTTTGAATACTTTCGCGGAAGACTTGGAGTAGAAGAGTGAAGAAAATCTGACTTAAGAAAATGAATTTGCTCATTTACACATTCTGTCAAACATTTACAGAAACTAGGGTTTTAACTTAAATTATTGGAAAGTAAAACCACACTTCTGAAATGTACTTCAAAAAATCTGTCAAATATTGAAACCATCTTTAAGCACATGAACACAATGATTTTGGTCTAAGACTGGGCAAAATCCCACTGCTTGGGGAAAACCTTAGAAAGAAGATATTTTTATTAAAAGAGAGATTCAGAAATATTTTTCTTCAACAGAAAAAATAATTTTCTTCAACAGAAAAATAATTTTCTTCAGACCCATACTAGCAAAATTATTCATCAAAACAAATGCAAATACCTCGAAAACCGTGCCACCCTACTGCTGTACGAAATTGCTGTACTTTCCACACGTTTGGTATGAATTGTACGGATCTCACACGTGCTGCACTTTTTCTGTACTTTCTGCCTGCTCGGGATTCGTGCCCAGTAGCAATAAATGTTGTACGACCAGGTCAAAGAAAAAAAACAGCAGTAGGACTGCATCGAAATCTGAGCCTTCAAACATGCTGTACGGAATTGACAGGCTGCATTAAATGCTGCTGTACTTGCCTCGATTTTTGTGCTGCAAATTGTCTTAGGAAACGTGCTAGTCTTCTAGGGTTATTCTTTCCTCTTTCAGTCTCAATTTCTTCTTCCTCTTCTCATTGATGGTGAGTGATCTTCATTTGTCCTCTCTCTTTGTTTTATACTTAACTTTTGTAACTACCTTTATCAACTACCTAATCTGGTGTTGATATTCATTTACAAAATCAAGGGTCTACATCATAACTCACTTTTAATAATTAAAAACTTTAATTATTAAATACATCATTTAAGTGTGACCCACTTTTCTAAAGTATAAAAACACATTCACTTTATTTATATAAACGTCACTTTGTTACATAAATACATAAGGACAAAAGTTTCTGGTCCTCTCATCACACCCACACCAAAAACATGGGAGGACCTTTAGAGTTAACTTTTCAACACTCCCTCCTAACGAGGATGGTCCGCAGCACTATCTCCATCTCTGATCCCTGCAACAACTACCTCCTGCTTTCGAATCAATCTTAGAAACAGATGCTCTACCTCAAACTGAAACTCTGAAGCCTGAGACTCAACCTGAGTCCCATCAACTTGCTCAACTGCACGATCACTTGACTCGCTGAGCCTCCTGCCAGTGCTCAGGAGAGAGTCACTCTCCTCTTCATATCTATCAAATGCAACTTCATCATCATCCTCTGACTCTGATAGCCATCCTCCTGCTCCTGCTCCTGGTCGTACAACATGCCCTCTCAGGACATATAATTTGTCCCTGCGATCTCCCAATAAGATGGTGGTACCAACTGGCTCATCTCTCCGATACAGGAAGATATGGTCAGACCTGATCATCATCCTCAAAGGATGAAACATAGAGTTTGCTTAATCTCATCCCAGGTACAAATAATACTCCATGTATTTCCAGGATCTCTTCGAGATCTAGTTGAAATCTGATAATTCCAACTCCTTGGATAGCAATCTGGGGACTATCAACATCTGTCTGAATGAAGTGTCCTGGCCCCAACATTGTGATCAACTGAAAAGAGTCATAGACTCCATTCATATGTCTGGTTGCACTGTTGTCAACAACCCAGACATGCTCAAAGGTAGAACTCCCTATACTGAAATCAATTGAGACAAGAGAAAACCCTTGCTCAAACTTCTTGGCATATTCTTCTACTACTGTAGAGGCTGCCACATCTCTTTCAGTCTTCACAATCTTTTTCTCTCGACACTTCGTGGCATAGTTTCCTAACTGGCCACAATGATAACATTTGATTTGACTTAGATCTTTCTTCTTCTTGTTCTTGGATTTGGCTGCAACTGCCACATTCTGCTCAGCATCCTCACTAGTTTGGCCAACCTGTGACCCATCTCGGATTTCCTCTTGGGTAAAATCATCCCACAATTTGGACCAACTTGGAAGTGTTTCTCTGCCCATAATACACTTCACAAAAACCTCCCACTTCATAGTGAAGCCCTTTAGGGCTATCCTCACTAATTCTGAATTAGGAATGGTTTCTCCTACTGTTGCCAACTTGTCCTTAACTTGTGTAACACGAGTCAAGTAGGAGGCTACACCCTCATCATTTTTCATTTAAATGTTGTGTAGCTTGTCTTTTAGGGCCATCTTTCGGTTTTCGTTTTTTCCTTCGAACAACTTGGTCAATGTGTCCCACATTTCTTTAGCAATTTTCTTTTCTGATTAATGTGGTATGAGTTGGTCTTTAACCCCATCCAAAATAATTCTTTGGGCTCTGGCTTCAAGAGCTTCAAACTCCTCAATCTCATCTTTATTTGTTGGCTTGGTCATGACACTGTTAATAAAACTCCAAACTCTAAATTCTTTTAATACAGCAGTAATTCTTACCTTCCATGGAATGTAGTTGGATACTCCATCCAACAGATCCTCATACCTAATGTTCATCATGGAAAATAACTTGCAACCAAAAATTAACTGAAGACAAATCTAACACTTTTCTGAAACTTCAAAGAACACCTTCTAAACTTCTTTTTCATTATGACTCTGTTAAACCGTGCTTTGATACCATCAACTCTGATACCATGAAGAAAATCTGACTTAACAAAATGAATTTGCTCATTTACACATTCTGTCAAACATTTACAGAAACTAGGGTTTTAACTTAAATTATTGGAAAGTAAAACAACACTTCTGAAATGTACTTCAAAAAATATGTCAAATACTGAAACCATCTTTAAGCACATGAACACAATGATTTTGGTCTAAGACTGGGAAAACCCCGCTACTTGGGGAAAACCCTAGAAAGAAGATATTTTCACTAAAAGAGAGATTCAAAAATATTTTTCAACACAGAAAAAATTGTTTTCTTCAGATCCATACTGGCAAAATTATTCATCAAAACAAATGCAAATACCTCGAAAATCGTGCCACCCTGCTGTTGTACGGAACTGCTGTACTTTCCACACGTGTGGTACGGACTGTACGGATGTCACATGTGCTGCACTTTTTCTGTACTTTTTTCCTGCGTCGGGATTCGTGCCCAACATCAATAAATGTTGTACGACCCTGTTTGTTGCCTCGAAATCTGAGCCTTCACACGTGCTGTACGGAATTGACAGGTTGCATTAAATGCTACTGTACTTGCCTCGATATTTGTGCTACAATTTGTGTTAGGAAATGTGCCAATCTTCTAGAGTTCTAAGCTGCATTATTTGAAATAACTTGCACAACATTGTGCGCCCCAATATCCTGGATGAACCCATCCATCAACTCGCATAAAAGTGCCGCATCTTTTACATGTGCCGATGCATCAACTGATTTTACAAACATGGTACCTCTAGGACAATGTACCAAGAAGTTGATAAGGCTTCTACCCTTACCGTCTGTCTACCCATCTGACATGACTGTGCATCCAGTGCTCTCCCATGACTGCTTGAACTCTGCCAACCTAGCACCGATGTCCATCTTTTCTGCTTGAAGGATTGGGCCTCGCAACTCCTCAAAGGTGGCACTTTTATAACCTGGGCCAACTACTGCAATGGCATCACACATCAGTTGCCAAAATGGATTGTTTTTAACAATGCTCAGAGGTATGTGACTCCAATAAAGACACCTTCCCATTACCCTGTCCGCTTCTACCTTTTCCGATTTCTTTATAACTAACTTGATAGAAGGTTGTGAGCTTGGTCCAACATAATGGGATGTGAGCCCCGCCCTCCCAGAGCCCCTCCCACTACCCTCACCAATAGTGGTAGATAAAGATGCACCTAAACTTCTTGCTTGGCCAAAAGCTGCAAGCTCAGCTTTGTTTGCAGCGATCTCATCCTTCTTTCTCATTTTTTCATGGATGGCATCATGGGTAGCTCTCATGATTTCTGGGGTCATTGCAGTACAAAGGCCAATATCATGGGCAGCTCTCATGATTTCTGGGGTCACTGCAGTACAAAGGCCAACATCATGGGCAACTCTCATGATTTCTGGGGTTACTGCAGTACAAAGGCCAACATCATGGCCAGGTAGTTTGGCTAAATGGTATTTCAACCTGTTAACCCCTCCCGACATGTGACGCTCACATAATTTGCAAGTCAAATTTTGCCTATTGTTGCCATCCTCGGGCTCACCATACTGCCAAAATGAGTCCAATATCTTTGGCATTTTTGCAATTGGAAATTTGGAATGCTTCAAGCCTTCAACTCAAATGCAACCCTAGGGCACAAAAACAAAAAAATTACATTAAACTCCATTGGAAAATAATAGCAACATTCTAGCTTAAAAAATCATACCTCTAAATTTAGATTTTAAGCCATGAAAGATAAGAAGAAGAGGGTGGCTAAGAAGTAAAAAAACAAGCATGCTATTTTCCATTCTAATTTTTTAAAACCCCCTTTTACATTGGGACTGTTTTTCATTTTTTGGGGCATGGAAATCAATGGCAAAATAGTAAAAACAAATAGCAAAGAAATATGCAAGAAATAGGCAACGAAATAGTAAAACAAATATGCAAGAAATCTTTCAAACAGTCCATGGAAAAGATAGAAAAACAATGGATAAAATGCACATACCTTCAACACTTGCTCCACAAAAATCCTTGGTTGAGATGCTAAATGGTGTTTGAAAGCCTCCAAAGGTGTTGGTGGTCTCCTCAAGCCCTTCTCCTCCACTTCCAACAAGCTCATTTGCCAAATGATAAAAAAAAACCCACTTTTTTCCTTTACTAGGCCGCGGATTGCCTGCCTGGGCGATTTTTTCCATCGACCCACGAGTTTTTCTAAAAAATCGCGCTTTTTCCGAAAAAATCACGCCTCCACGAGTTTTTAAAAAATCGCACTTTTTCCTCGGCGAAAAATCGGCCAGAGGAAAAACGCGCGACTTTTCCGATTTTTGCCAATTTTTCGGCGATTTTGTCAAGACTGTTTCAAACACTTATGATTTTTCCTTCAAGAAATACACCCAAACCATCTTGCTAAAATCATCAATAAATAACAAAAAATATTTACAACCACCAAGTGAAGTTTCCAAAGGACCACAAACATGACTATGAACAAGCTGTAATCTTCTTGTTGCTCTCCAAGTGCTTTTTGAAAAAGCTATCCTTCTTTGTTTGCCATAAATGCAAGCTTCACACTTTGCATTTTCCTTCCGGAAAGTAGGAAACCCCATTACCATTCCTTGTTTTTGGAGCTGTACAAGACTATCAACATTCAAGTGCCCAAAACGAATGTCCCACAATCTGATAGGTGAAACATCAGTTTCAACTAAACCTGCAAATTCCTTCAAATGTTCCTTTGATCTAGGAATGACTGTTCCCTTCATTTTAAGAAGCTTTCCGTCTTCATAACCTGTCATAACTGTTTTGTATGCATCCTTTTTTGAATTAACCAAAACAATACCATCTTCCATTACAATTTGATGTCGTAATTGGCAAATGACAACTAAAGACAATAAATTTTTCTTAAATGTAGGCACATACCAAACATTAGAAATCAATCTTTCTCCAATTCCTGGCAAGTCAACCTTGACTGTTCCTTTTCCCTGTGGCAAATGAATAGAATCATTTGCAAGAAAGATTGAATTTAAATGACAATCTTCATAACTCCAAAAGAAATCTTTCCTGTGTGTCATATGCTGAGTAGCCCCTGTATCCATAATCCAAGCATCTTCAAAATCATTTTTGAAACAATAAGAAGACTGGACAAAATTCGCTGATTCCAACTGATGAACTTGAACAAAATCCATTGATTTTGATTGTCCAAGTGTTGTAAAAACATATTCACAATTTTCACTATCGTCTGCATGAGCATAATGTGCCGTTGATGAAGATTCTTTAGATTCTCTTTCTTTTAGAATTTTTTCAAATGAAACTCTACAGTCTGAAGCATAATGTCCAACTCTATTACAACGAAAACATGTGACCTGTTTATTACCTCTTCCTCTTCCAGAGACCTGTTGGTTTTTTGAACCTCTTCCTCTTCCAGAGAACTGTGATTGTGTACTTTCTGATTCTTTGGAACCTCTTCCTTAATTTCTTCCTCTTTCTCTTCCGCGGCCTCTTCCTCTTCCAAAACCCTGATCGCGACCTCTGTTTGAATATTGAAAAGAATTCCGTTGTTGTTCATTTGCTTTCTGATCATTACCCTTTTGATGATTACCTGAAGACTGTTTGCTAGTACTTGCGACCAAAACATCTTCTCCTGCTTGCTTTGTTTTACCAAAAGTTTTGTCATGTGTGACAAGTAATTCACTTAGTGTGTCAAAAGAAATATTATCCAATTTATTTGTAATCTGTAAAGTTTCCAAAAAATGCTTATGTGTCTTAGGCAATCCTGCAATCAAAATAGTCACCATCATGCTGTCCTCAATTTTATCAAAACCAGCTCTTGAAATTTCTTGTTTGACATTCTTCAATCTAGAAATATACTCCATGACATCACCTCCTGAAGACAATTTTTGTTGAAACAACTTCAATTGGAGATCAATTTTCTTAGCTTCACTTTGAGAATCAAATAAATCTTTCAATGTCTTCCAAGCACTAGAACTATTTTCAATATGCACAAAAATATCATCAGAAACAGTACTGTGAATCAATGCTAAGGCCTTCTCATCTTTTAGTTCCCATTTTGCAAGATGATCAGGAATAGTCGGTTTGGTAGGCTGAGCATTACCGACACCCTTCCACAATTCATTGTAAATAAGAGTGCTTTGAATATGACGACTCCAAACTTTATAATTTTTCGATCCTTCCAACTTGTCAGATTCATTAAAAAGACTTACAACTCTAGACATTGTAAAAAATAAACACCTTATAACTCCAGAAGATGTGTATTTTGCAAACCTTATAGCTCCAAGAATTAAAAAAGAAAGCACCTTATGACACCAGAATAAACAATCACCTTATATCACCAATAGAAGATTTTATGCAAAATTATCACCACCAACATGAAAGCAAAATTACGCATCAACAAGAGTCACCATGAAAGAAATACTGCAAGAAACACCACACACCATGCAAAAGAGAGCTATAGGGGCTTGGCCTTGACCCACTTATAGCCTCAAGAAAAGAATTTGATAGAGCTTCACTTTGCTCTAATCAAACCTTGAGTGAAAAATACAAGTACTCCTTATGAAGCCAACAAAGCTCCTTATTACTCCAATGCCCAATAAAAAAATGCACCTTATCACTCCAAAAAATAACAAATCTTTATAGGTGAATTGGGGAGATACAAGATTATTGAGTGGGAGGTCACAAGTTTCAGTCCCATCAACTCAAAAAATAACCCTTGTTTTTTTTTTAAAGTTATATATCTCCATTTTTTTATAATATAAAAAATCTCCAAAAATAAAAAATGAATAATTAATTACCTTATCTCTCCAAAACAACTTATTCACTTTTCAAAATATTACATAAACGTGAATCCATGCACGATCTGAGGCAAATATATTTAAACCATTTTAAACCAGCAGCATTTTCAGGGTACACGACTGTCCTTTCAAACACGAGATATAGTAGTTGTCAAAAAAATCAAGCTCCCGAGCCTCATGCACACAATCTGCAAGACGTGCCTTCTTACGCTCTCCAAATCGACTGGTGCGGGTTCTTTCAACGCTGGTCTCCACGTGCTGGTGTTCACTTTCTCTCCACACGCTGGTGTTATCCTCCTCCACTGCTTCAACGCCTACGCTGGTGTTATCCTCCTCCACTACTTCAACGTTGGTGTATGCTCTACGCTTCACTTCAACGCTGGTTCCGAATTGGTCTTTAACTTCAATGCTGGTGTATACTCTACACTGCTGGTGTATGCTCTACATTCATCTTTAATGCTGGTGTATACTCTATCAAAACAAATGTTCTTCCTACGGTTCGCTTTAATGCTTGAACTCTCTTCACATGGGTCAGTTCTTCTATGCTGATACGGATTTGCTTCGCTGCTGTTCTCTCATTATGCTGGTTCTTCTTCCCAACACCGACTATGTTTTTTTTTTTTAAATTCACTTTCACAAATTTTTTTAAATAACCTTGCTTTAAAAAAAAAAAATTTTACTCTCTCCAAGTAAAATGAAAAATCTAAGTCAATAAAAAATCTTTTCTGCACAGATCTTTTTTTTAGCCCAAAAGAATAGGAATCATTAACTTACGGTCAAAATTTCGCTATTCCAAAACCTTGAAGGTCACCTTCTTCAAACAACCTTTAGCACCTTCCAACCAGGTTCCAACCAGACCAAGCTTCAATCGCGTGCTCTGATACCACTTTGACAAAAGTGTCCTTACACACAAAACTTTATTAATGAAGAAGGAAAATAATTACATCACAGAGATGTGAGGGCTAAGTCCCGAAAGATTCCTCACATGGAAAACTCGATGGATTTAAATATCCAAAGAGTAACAACTAATTTACTGTTACTGAAACTAACTTAGGGACACCTCACATAATCACGTGAGTGTGTAGATGCCCTTTTACATTTATTAAACTAAACATCTAAACATAACATTTTGGATCATAATTCCTAACAATTTTTCTAATGTACACGGGTCATAGTGGGACAAGCTGCATGTACACGCGGTATGTAAGTTTGTGACCCGCGTATAGCAATAATTAGGGATTTTTAAAGGTATTTCTTGGAACATCAAAGTTTATTTTGAGCAAAGGGGGTCCAAAGAGTCTGCATAGGGATAGGGAAGGCCATAGAAACATGATCTACCAAGTGTGGTAAAATGAGCTATAACAATTAGGGTTAGGGTTTTGGTCTCTTAAGCCCTTTATAAGAACAAGGACCCTCATTGTAATAAAGGACCATACCATCTTGTAATAATATTGTGTTGTTTGTTATTGATATCATGTCTTCCGTAAAGTAACCTGCTCTAGAGTTTCTTGTTTATTTATACTCGGAATACGGTATCAGAGCAAGAGACCACCTAGGGCTATTCCATTAAGTATGCCCTTTTCTTGCATTGCAAAATGATCTGGAGAGTTAGAAAAATGGGTTAGACTTATAAGCCACCAGTGGTTCTCTGCTACCCACGTTCTAGCCATGCAAGTTTTGTACATCCGTCACACGTGATTGATCCATAATTTGTTTCCAGCCACCATTTTCATTCAAAACTTAGCCGTTTTGCTGCTGAAGCCACAAAGGGAGAAGCCATTGTCGAAGAGTCGTTGCAAGAAAGAAGCCGCCATGCTGTCATCATCTTCTACAACTGCAGAAAGAAAGACCCGCGATTCCGCATACCCGCTATTATTTTGAGCCGTAGGATCAATTCTCGTAGACCTGCGATTCCTGGTATGTTGTTGGAGCAATGAAATTGAGCCACAGAGCTAACTTAAAGCCGCTGTCCCAGACCCACAAGGAAGTCGTTGATTTTCAGAACCGCCTGCAAAGAAACAGAGGAAAGACCATTGTCGATTTAAAGTATCAGGCCCTTACGAAAGTAAGAGTCGACCATAGCTGAAGTCCACCGATATTGAAAACTTTTGGAGTATTAAGTCGAGCCATCAATTTTAGAAGTCACTACCATTAATATTCCACGCAAACCATAAAGAGGTTGAAGGCACTTGAAGTATAGACTTGTGAAAGTATCAAAAACTCCAGCTGCGATTTGATGAGTATGATTCACCCTGTTTGCAATTTGAAAAATTAGGAACAAATGGTGAACCATATATTGTCAGAGAAAGAGCCATCTGGTAATATGCTGAAGATTGATGGTTTTAGTCATGGGTTTCTAATGATGGGTCATGTAGCCTATGTTGTCAGGTTTGTGAAGGAAGAACCATTGGACACTGCCCGTGGTGCTGTCGTTACTTAAGAAAACTAGACTCTTGCATTTTAGGAAGCCAATGCTTTGAAGATAGGAAGAGATCAATTAATAGCTCAGTATGATGATTTCCTAGAGAGTTTGAGAGTTTTGGATTTCGAGAGTGATCCTTCATTATTTGTTGAGACATGCATGTGGATTGCAATCTGGTAATGAGGTTATGAGACATGCATATGGATTGATGTCCAGTAATTGACTTCGAGAGATTTGTGATTTGAGAGTTTGGGGAAGTGGAATCCAAGAACCTGGGAATTCAACCTAGGAACTACACCTTTCCGAGGTTTACAAGGAAGCTTGATGGATCTCAACCTGGTCCAGGATCTATGTTCAAAGAAGAAGCTTCCAACATATGTTTTGTTTCAATTTATGTTTTTTTTAGTATATGCATTTGATTTTAACACTGTACGCCTTATTATTATTATAATTGCAGAAGATATTCTATTTTCTATTATTATTATTATTATTATTATTATCATTATTATTATTATTATTTCTCCTTTCGAAGATGTTGTTCCTCCGATCAGGGATGTCATTGTTGTATTTGGTCATGTAAAGTCTTGAGGTAAAACCTCCGTTGTAAGTCGGGTCAGTAGTACCCACAAAAGTATTATTAAAATGTATTTTTGAGTCTCCCAAGGCAAATCAGGACTGGCAGCAAGGAGAAGTTGGCCTTGTTGGGTTATTAGGCCTCTCAGCTGATTAGTATAAATAGGAGAGGCGCCTCCCTCATTTGCACCTGGTGTGCTCTCAAGCAAGTTCGCTAGAGAGAGGAGAAATAGTCCATCTGAGGAGAAGGAAGTTGTCTAGTCTTATTTCTTGGGTCTTACACTGTACTTGGTTGAAGTCTATATCGAGGAAGTTTTGCAGGGTTTTCTACCCCATGAGGGTTTCCTAGGACAAATCTTTGTGTTCTCTTTTCTGTTGTGCTTGTTGTTCTTTCAGTGATCCTTTTGTTTTGGCATAACAACTTTTGAAGAAATCTTAACATGGTATCAGAGCCAACTTGAAAGAAGACATTGTGCAGTAGCTCATCCCGCACTCCAACATGTTAAAGATAGAGCAGCATCGAGAGCCATTCTCTAGGAGAATGGAGGACCTAGTTAATGACCAAGATGTTGATAAACTTAATTCAGTCTGGGACTGAAGCTCAGCCTGGGGTTGAGAGCCATTATTTAAGAATGGAGGCACTTGGTCAGTTACCAAGATGTTTGCACTTGTGAGACCCATTCTCAGGGAGAATGGTGCCCTAGTTAGTTAACTAGGGCAGAGTAAGACCCTAGAAGGTACCCTAGGGCCCCCAGTAGTCTCTTGCAATTCTTGGTGTAGGACCAAGCAGGTAGATGCCATGGCAAAGTCCCTAACATGTGGTTAGGGCCCCTATATGTCTCTAGGGTATTATGGTTTAGGACCAGACAGTTTCTTGGACACAATGTCCAAGTAGATTTTCCAGGATGAGACAGAGACTTCTTGGTCTGGGACTAGGAAGATTCTTGGTTTGGGACCAGGCAGTTCCTGCAGGAGCACCCCTAGTCAGTTAACCAGGTGAATCTTGGTCAAGTTGACCAAGATGATGTCCTCTCTCTTAATCGGTTATTGCTAGGTTATTTCTCAAGGGACATGCCACCCCTTGATGATGTCCCTAACACCTAACCCTTAGGAGCAGTATTGAGGACCAAAGGATCGTACCATCCGGTTTGGATCCTCCCCTTATATAGTGATGATAAAATATATGAAACAATGTACCTTGAGAGAGAGAAAAGATTAAAGTCCTTGGTCTTGTTGGTCCTACAGGTAAAAGGTAAATGTTTGTCCACCTTTATGGTCCATCTTGATCTTGTGGGTTTGTGGGTTGTTTTATTGTGACCCCCTTGGTTGACTCATGGTCCTTTATCTTACTTGGTCCTAGCACTCTTATTATGTGTACCTTGGTTATGATGACTCTTACCTTATGGATTTTATTTTTTCGGTACACTATCCGAAGTGCATTTACCTTATGATTTTATTAAAAGACCATTGGACCATTTATTGTTTATGGTTTTATTATAAAACCATTGGACCATTTACTTTATGGTTTTATTATAAAACCATTGTACCTTTTATTGTTTTACCTTTTGACCACTTTTTATTATTTCACCATTTATTTATTTTTATGGTTGTTATTTGGACCACTTTAATTTTGGTTTTGTTTTTAGGACCTTTGGCTCCTATCCTAAAGTCAACCTATTGTACCACCCCTAAACCTTTAAATAGAAAAGGTTATCCTCCTTTATCATTATCCAAGAAGTTGTATTGTTTTAGTATGACTGACTCCTTAGAGTTCTTTCATCGTGACTGCTCCTCGCTGACTGTTCCTCGTAGCGTGATTGCTCTCCATGTGCTCCCTGTGTGACTGCTACCCTCTGACTGTTCCTCGTAGCGTGACTGCTCTCCACGTTCTCCCTGCGTGACTGCTACCCGTGAGACTGTTTTCTTCTTTGTTGCACCAGCGTGCTAGTAGTCTCTGCCCTAGTGACAATATCTCTACCATCAACATGACTGCCTTGCTGCACCAACGTGATAGTAGTCTCTTCAATTCTGTGACTGTGTCTTCCTTTGCAGCGTGACTGTCATTGGCAGCTTGACCGTGTCTCTCCTCCGCCAGCTTAACCACGTGCCTCTTTTATGCTGAGATTGATTGTGTTTCTATGTTGAGATTGATTGAGGATTTCTCTGAAAGCATGACTATGTAAATATCTGACTATGTGCCTCTGCACCATGTCACTGTATCCTTATCCAACGTGACTGTGTGTCCTTTGTTAAGTGTGACTGTACTGGGTATGACTGGATTGCTAAAGCCTAAGTATTGAATTGAATTTTCTCTTCTTGTTGACTAAGGATTTGAGGTCTATATCCTTCTACTTTAACCCTCTCTCTCTCAAGGTACGTCATTTGTTTACCCAGTTGACTTGTACCTTTGGTGACAAGATCAAACCTAAAGTATCTGAGTATAAGGATGATTCAAAATAATGATTCTTTATTGCTGATATCTCTTGTACATTATTTATTATTTTGTTACTGTACATGGCATTTGATAAATCTCGATGACCAACTTTAACGCAGTGACCAATGGAGTGTTAAAGTTGAAAGAGATGAAAATTATGTGTGATTGATTGGAGCAATACTATTCTGAATCTTGTTTTATACTTCTATTCATGCATTAAAGTTTATTTCTTATGTTAAAAACTATCCTAACCCTAAAACTTTAACACAACAAGCTAGGGTTCATTATTTCAGGCACCTTTCTGCACAGATCAACCAGAAAAGAAGGGGCATTCAACTTGCCCTTGGAGGGCGCATATTTCTGTCGAAACAGATCTCAATTCTGTGGACTTTCAAGTTTTGACCTACCACTACTGCCGAGAGAAACCAGGGCATCAGGTTTTTCAAGGTTCCATCCATAGATTCCAAAAAAGAAAGATACAGTCTAGCTCACCTTGGGGAGGTGCATCTTTTCCTCCAATCAGCTCTACAAGTGATCTCAGCTGAAAAATTAGGGTTTTCTAGTTAAACCCTAGGTCATCCATGAGTTGGTTCTAGAAGAAGTCCTCAAATTGGTAAGCACTATCTCCTATATTTCCATTTGAGGTTCTCATTCATTAAAGATGACAAACAGTACCAAGCTTGATGAAAAGCTTGAAGGAGCAGAGAATTTCAGAGCATGGAAGTACAGAGTCATGACCTAGAAGGCTAAATGAAAGAAGAGGTCAAGGAACTAGAGGGAGATGAGGCAAAGGCCAAGCACAAGAAGGACACGATCAAAGCCAAGAGGATCATAGCTGATTCTATCAAGGATCATTTAATCCCCCAGGTGTCTTCAAAGAATACTCCAAAGGAAATGTTCGATGCATTGACAAGCCTTTTTGAAGGCAAGAACATCACTAGAAGAATGACCTTGAGAAACCAACTCAAGGGTGTGAAGATACAAAAGGCAGAAACCATGCAGTCATACCTCTCAAGACTTTCTCAGATCAAAGAACAGTTAGAAGCCATTGGTGACATGGTAGAAGAAGTAGAAGTTGTGATGACCACCTTAAATAGTCTTCCAAGAGAATGAGACTCCTTCATCAGAGGAATATGTGCTAGAAGAAATCTAACCAAGTTCAACAAACTATGGAAAGAATGTGTACACGAAGAAGGAAGGATAACAAATATAGAAGAAAAGCTTAATGAAGATGACTATCAAACTCTAGTTGCTCATACAAAGAATGGAAGAAACAAAAGGAAGGATCGAGGATCACCTCCTAGAAGATCACAAGACTTTAAAAGAGGTAAGAAGCTTAAAAAAGATTACTCATCTTATGAATGTTACACGTCATAAGTTAGGACATATCTCTAGACATTTTCCACTTAATAAAGAGAAGTTCAAGAAGAAGAACTGAAAGTTCCATGCCCATGCATCCAAAGACAATGAATCAAATGAAGAAAATGATAGAGAGAATGAAGAATCTAGTGAAGAATATGTCTTAATTTAAGCTCTCACAAGATCAATCTCTCATGAAAGTGAAACTTGGCTCATAGATAGTGGTGCTTCCAAACATATGACAGGTCACAAAGACTCTCTCATGTCTCACTCAGAAAGACTATCCACACAAGGTGCAACTTGGAGATGATTATTAATACCCCATCAAAGGAATGGGAGAAGCCTCTCACAAGATGAAATCTGGTAAGTCTATGAAGATGAAAGAAGTCTTATATGTTCCAGGTTTAAAGAAGAATCTTCTTTCTATATCAGCTTTAGACAAGAAAGGTTTTAGAGTTGCCTTTGTAGATGGTGAAGTTCTTATGTGGCTAAAAGGAAGGGCTATAGATGATGCAGTTGTAATAGGTGTTGAAGAAGGAGGACTCTACAAACTAAAGGGGCACACAGATTCAACTTTCATAGCCAGTACCATTAGTCCATGTGACTATGGCATAGAAGAGTTGCTCATGTGAACTACAAAGCATTACCAATTGTGAGGAAGGTAGTAACAGGTCTACCAGAAATCCAGATAAATCATGAAGGGGTATGCAAAGGATGTGCTCAAGGAAAGAATATCAAGAATCCATTTCCAAGCAGTAATAGTAAAACAAAAGGGATCTTGGATATTGTCCACTCAGTTGTGTGCTGACCGATGTCAACCACTTCCTTAAGCGGGTATGTCTATTATGTCTCTTTTATTGATGATTACTCTCGTAAGACTTGGTTATATTTTTTGAAAAGAAAAGATGAATTATTTGAAAAGTTCAAAGAGTTCAAGGCTTTTGTGGATAATCTCTCTGAAAAGAAGATCAAGAACTTGAGATCAGATAATGGAGGAGAATTCACTTCAAATGAATTCAAGGACTTATGTAAAGAAGCTAGGATTAAGAGGGAGCTTATTGCACCCTATAATCCTCAACAGAATGGAGTGGTAGAAAGGAAGAATAGATCTATCATGAAAGTAGTCAAAGCCATGATCCATGATCAAGATCTACCCATGCATTTATGGGCTGAAGCAGCAAGGACCACAGCTTATGTGCATAATAGAATATCCCATAGTGCTCTTGGAAACAAAACTCCAGAAGAGATGTATACCGGTGAGAAGCCTGAAGTCAACCACCTGAAGATATTTGGCTGTCTTGTCTACTTACATGTTCCCAAGGAAAAATATCAAAGCTGGACCCTTTAGGAAAGAAGGGAATATTTGTTGAATACAATGACCAGTCAAAAGCTTACAGAATCTATATCCAGGTTTTTGTCAAATTGAGATCAACAGAGATGTCACATTTGATGAAGATGCAACTTTCAACAAATCCAGAAAGACCCATGCAAATGAAGTTCATGAAGAAGAGCAAGAAGCTCCCATAATTGCAGAAACAAATAGACCACCAGTTAGGGATGTCGAAGAAACTATACCAGAAGATCATGACATGACAGAACCTCAAGGACCCATAGAGACACCCCATGAGATGATTACAACAAAGAGCCTGACAACCTCTGAATAACCTTAGCAAGAGCTTGGCAACTCCAGAATAACCTTTGAAACACGATTCTCCCAAAATGAAATCCTATTAGGCTTTGAAATCCGATTCCTGTCAATATATAGGAATGAAATCGGTCCCATTCTGCCCCAATGCCAGGATTTATGCATGAATTTGTATAAAAAATTCTCCAGAAGTAATCCAGGGGCGATTGACACTGGTATTTGGATTTACAAGCAAAATATTGGGTGAAATTTCTATTGTTAACATGCATGGCCAGAAATCCAGAGCGAATGAAGAAATTTACGGGAATTTCTCCAGGCGAATTATGTTTTTCGGGTGCTCTCATGAAAATTGAAAGGCTATTTGCATATTAAATATTATTTTTCAAATAAATAGTGGACGAATATTTTAGAATTTAGAAAATTTTTTCCATATAAAAATTCGCCCATTGAATTTTCCAAACTCCCCTAATTTCGCCAATGGGCTAAGATTCAACCCTAAAATTATCCCTGTAAGAGAATGAAATTGAGGATAGTACGGTTCCTTACATCAGTCCATCCATCTGACATGATGGTACATCTCGTAGTGGCCCATGACTCCTTAAAAACCCGCAAGTATTCATTTATGGACATAAATTCCTTGTGCAAAAGTGATCCCCTCAACTCATGCATATTAGGGCCTTTGAAGCTCTTACCAACAACAATAATGGAATCCCACATTTGAAGCCCTTACCGACAAGAATAATGGAATCCCACATGGGTTGATAATAAGTTGAGTGAGCAACATTGAAAGGGATATCTGAATCATACCACCATCTAGCTATGTACTCATGAGCAATTTCTTTGCATTGCTTCTTTCAATGCTCATCTAAGGTGTGCTGATTGTGGATTGGTTGATACTGAGAGGCATAAACACTTGCAAAGGAGGAGGGGGGAGGGTGAAGAAAAATGGCGTTGATGGATTTGTTGCCACCTAAATGGTAACTTCATGTTCAAAGATGATAGAGTTATACAAATGCAACACAACAACAGTTTGATTAATGCTGATGAACGTGAAGAAGATGATAACCATGCAGGCAGGACAGAAGGAAATTTTGATATCCCCAAATGTATCTTCTTTTTTGCTGACAACACTATTGTTCAGAATTACTGTTGGTTGCTTAAATTCTACAAGACCAATTCTCTTGCTACAAACCATTATAGAATCCGCATGTTGCAGCGTATTTGTGATGTTGCATATGTTGGCACCAATGCTTTACCAACTATTTTGTATATTCTATGAGATTCTTTCTGATCAAAAGACATTACAGTCAGATAGATACAAAAGTATTGTTGACTTCCTTACAAAACTGTTACGTGCATTTTTCAAAAAAAAAGATGAAGGATAAGCCGTTTCTTTTGTTGGAAATACTTTTCTGGAAGGCCCGCAAGGAGTGTAATTTTCTTAGTGCAGATCACATGCTGTCTGAGATGACCAAATGGAAGAGCAAAGGGGATTCCTCCAAGCAAAGAGGCCTTGTTGATGCTTCTGGGTGATGACGAAGCCGATGACACTAACACAGGGCAGAGTACAGTGGGGTCATATAAGAGAAATCCTTCTGAATCTCTTGGTGATGATGAGGCTGATATGCCCTCAGATTAATTTGATCACCATGAGAAGAAGATCCTTGCAAAAGAGCAAAACAGGAGATCTCCTAAGAAGAGGAAGAGCCTTCTTTTCAATGATGAACAAGAAGCTCAGATTAAAGAGCTTTTTGAGCAGTACAAAGGAAGCATAATGGGAGACCTTTGAAGGAGCAATGCAATATTATTATCTTCAGCAAGGCCTTGGGTGGACACAGAGTGCAGTGAAACTGCATGTCGTATGCATGACAAATTATAAAGGCTACAGGATGGGAATGACTGGGATCAGTCTATGGGCTAACAAAGCTTCCATAATTGGATCGCATATGCTGATCGCAGAGCAGCTGGTATGGCAAACTTTAAGCTAACAAAGAGGAGACTGTCAATTTTACCAAAACTACTGATTTTCCACGCTGATGAGTCTTTTCAAGCTGCTTGGTGTTATCAGTATTTGCTACGTAGAGACCAGATCTCATTTTCATTGGCAGCCAAATCTGTTAAGGCTGAGATAGTTTGGGTCGTTTATCTTGGCACCATCAGTCTTTCCTTGTAATTAGTGGATGTTAACACTGAACCTCAATTTTTGTCTCGCGGTTAAAGTCAATTTCAGGTTGGTTGGTGGATCGACAGGTACATGGCGTCTTTCATTTTTCAATTAGATGGTCACGTTGGTCACGTTTTGGAGCAGTGCTCCGTTCTATTTTTATGGCAACCGATTGCAAATATTTCACTGCTAGTTAAAGCTGTTGTATGGACTGTGATCAACTGATTACATGAAAAATTCACGCTATATCAGCAGCTGAGGGGTTCATTGTGACCACGTGGAGCATTGGAGGAAACCCGTGTTCATTCTATGGCGTCTTCCCTACAGCAGGAGGAACCGTTAACGCGGCAGTCAAATTCATTAGCGGCCCACTACGTGAAGTTATGTGCTCAGAAGTTCTATCTCACGGGATTAAGGATGGACAAAACTCACTTTTGTTAAATGGGCTTGGCGTAGCAGAGAAAATCATGGAGCAATCCATGTGTTTTGGACCACTGAGAGCATATTGACAGCCGATTCTTCAGTTCTAGGGTTAGCTGCACTATTACGTGTGGTCCTTGGAGAGCTGCAGAAGATTTTAAACATGGACCATTCACTTGGGTTCGTGCTTGGCTCAAGGAGGAGACTCCAACCATGGAAAATCCACCTTTTATGAGTTACGCATCTCTCTAATAAATGAGTGAGATCGGAAGTGATAGTCTCGGTTAGGTGTTTAAAGATGACGACCAGTCCTATTTCGAGAAAACAAGTTGATTTGGAACCCGGGATAAGTGACCCGAGTCTATCCATTGATAGTCAAGCCAAAATTCTGGCATCTTTCATTCATTTAGCTGTAGATTACACCGCCGGGATCTCGATTTACTAAAATCAGTCGCGAGTTCTGTGCTGATGAGATAATAGTGATCAGTCAAATGCAGCCGAGAAATCTCACGATTTATGAGAACATTCTGTCGGCTGCTGTTTGGGGGGGGCATGCATAGCCTTTTTTATATCAAACTTTTAGTTAAAAGTAGGAGTTAATTAATTAAATATGATTGCCATGTAATAGTTTAGGGAGGAAAAAGTGGATCTAAATTTCATCTACTTTCTCTTTTTTATTATTATTTTATTAGTTTGGCTTGGAAAAAGAGGAATAGGCTTTTCTGGCCTATAAAGATCATGGCTCTTTTATTGTAAAGCTTGGAAAAATGTTGGGAGGATTTTTCCCCATAGCTGAATAAAGAAAAATCATGTTGGGTTTTTGGATATATTGGGCATCTCTTTCATGGTTGCGTGTTTTTCATAAGTTGTAGAGTAAACCTAGCATAGAAGGCTATATAATCTAGTCCATTGGGCAAGCATTTGCAGCTGTCAACTTGTTTGTCGACGTTATGTTTTTTAAAGATCTTAGGAGTAATGGACAGTAGTCAGTTATACTTACATTCTCCTTGTCTTTGATTATGGAACGTACTAGTTTAATCTCACTTCTGTGAAACGTAAGGCCTCCTTGAGCCCTCTTTTGACTCCATTCTCCCTGCTGATACTGACTCTAGTTTTCCTTCGAGGACTGATCCTCCCTTCCTTCCCATCACTCAATCCAAATTTCTTTTTTCTTACAAATGTTTCTCTAAGGCAGCCTCTTTAAATCACCTTGCCCTTCGTTGCACCTTCCTTAGCGATCCTATCTTAGGAAAGCCCCCCTAGAGTTGGAGAAGAGCCAACCTGAAGCGAGGAGAGAGGAGTGTGGTGACATTGTCTTCTCTCTCGAGAGTTGTCACCGAGCTGGTGTGCTCATGTTTTGGGCTTCAGCACACGCATGCCTATTTTGGGCGACAACATTTGGCTAAATGTGCCCCTCTAAGGAGAAATCCCCCCCCCTTGGGGTTTGCTCTCATTTTTCCTATTTAAGCGAGGCCGCCTTTCTCATTCCAAGAGGGAAGCAAAGAACCTCTGCTCATGTACTATTGTTGTTTATCTGAATAATATTGAGACTTTGGAGGTCCATTGGTGTTGATGTTCATGGTGAATGGTGTATGCTCATTGAGGTAATATTGTTCTTGTTTGTTTATGCTTGGAGTAAATGGTAATCGATCTAGCTTGGAGGGTTTTATTAAACACATGGGGTAAATATTTGACGCTTCAATTTATTTATTGATATTTTGGCTTATTGAGATTCGAGAGTAGCATTTTTATTAAGCTATACTCATGCTCCTTTTGGTTTCCATTTGTTGAATATACTAGATTTGATCCTTTTGTGCAAGTGTGAACAGGTTTTTTGCAGGTTACGACGTTGGAATAAGGGGAAGAGCTCAGTGGCATCGCCCTCTTCTTTAGACCTTGAGGATTCTGCATGTTCTTGTGCCCATGAATGCCATGCCTTCGAATCTCAGAAGGATTCAAGCTTGAGCAAAGCTTTCTCTTCTTCCTCTTTCAAACTCAGAATTTCTCCTTTTTCTGGTTACTTGTTAATGATGCTTAAGAGATATATTTATTCTTGCATGCTTATTTTTGGAATCTATATTTCTTTAAGTATTCAAATCTGATTAGTCTTCAAGGAATTACATCATTCAATTAGATCTAAGCTTGGAAAAATGATAAATCGTGCTTTTAAGTATAAATTTTTTCATTGTCTTTCCCATCGTTTTCTAACATATTATACTGATATTGTGTATAATGCTGACTCGTACACTCAATCTTGTGCAAAAATACGAAATAATTGTGCATGCAAATTTGCCATGCAAAAATGCCCTAAAATATAGCTGAATTAGGGCTAGGGTTTGCAGAAAGGAATTTAACACTTACCACTGATAACCCCGCTGATAATGACTTTAGAGATAGCTGCATGCATAAAGTTCCGGATAAGTGGGCTAATGGTGCTCCTTTCCTCCAGTGTGACGCCCAGCTGCACAAAAGCTCTTCCCCAGCTGAGAATGACGTTTTGGGTGGGGGAGCTGTCTGATACCAGTAAAACTTTGCAGAAATGATGGCCTTCCCTTCCTAAAGAGAATGGCTGAAGCATGCATGCGGAAGATTTGGCCTCTCTAAGTGCCCTAGCGAATTGATCTATCAGTTTGGTGCTCACGCCCCCAACCCCTTGGATCTGCTGATAGCTGCTCGAAATGAGCAAACGAGGAATTGAGAATCACACGAGGAAATGGAATGACCCTGCCGATGAAGAAGAAGCTGACATGCGAAAGATAAACTAGGAATCAGAGACCTAGTGAATACTTTGGGGTCTCCAGATAAATGCCCAGCTGCAAAACGTGAACCTGCAAATAATCCTTCTAAGTGTACTGGATCCTGAACATTGATGTATATAGTGAATGTCGTTGATAAACCTGGATGGTCTATCCCGAAGAGACTAGGGCAGATATCTCACTGTCGAACCCTCGGTAGCTGAAGACGCTGTCTTCAACCCCAACTGCCGCAGCTGCACGCTGTGCTGCTGCTCAAAAGCTCCAAATCAACAATAATAATAATAGATGCCTTCTTTAGTTCAATAACCCTTCTTAAATAGATGATCACATGCTTTTAGGGTTTGCATGTCACTTTTAGGGTTTTCGCTTCACTTTTGCATGCATGCAATTCTAATTTCATGTTGACTTTAACTCTGAAAAAATAAGGCCTGCATGCTTTGCATGCTTTAGGATATGAACTCTGATGGCCTTCTTACTACATTGATGACTTAATAATACTGAATTGATGTACCTTTCTGCTCCTAGTGCTATCAGTTCTCAGTTATTCCCTTTTCTTTAATACCTGCTTGAACCTATGGGAATAAGATAGCTTAACGGGTGTCTCAGGGTTGTTTAGTTGGAAGAGGACATTACAGCATTAATAAAGTCACTTCTGACTTTATGTTAGTTTGTGCTTTTATGCTTTATATCACTTTATTGTATTTCTGGGTTTATGCCACATTTGTAAAGTGGATGGATTCAACCTATTATCAACTTGAAGATGGCCTGACGTACCTTTGCCAGTTTTCGGAGCACTTGGGATGCTGAATTTTGGAGACTCAGGGAGATCCTATAGGGGAAGTTCATGGGTTTGCAACATGGTGACATCAGAGATGCAAATGCCAAATATGGAGATTGTCCTGCCGAATATTGCAAGTGGACGTGACTTGAAAGGGGAGTTGGGATGCTGAGTTCTGTACTCAAGGAAGACTCAGAAATTATGTTGCAGATTTAATGTATTGAGGGGCAGTGTTAAGAAACATCATTATCATTATATCTGCTTTTAAGGAGAAGCTGTTATGTATTTTAGGAATGTTTGTAACAAGTATTTTTATGTACTGTCAGATAGTAAGTTGGAAAGTTTCTTGTAAGGTATTTGGAATGTTTCTTGTAATATGACAGATATAAAAGCATAGAGAGCATATAAATGAAAGGTAGACATGATGTAACAACTGGGAGATTGGGTGAGATTTCTGGGCAGATTTATTCTTTGTTCATGCCGCAAGGAGAATTAGTTCTGCTATCATATAATTTGTCTCGGTTATTCACCTCATATCTGTTTTCATTATTTCGTTTAATGCATGTTCCATTATGCTAGTTATTTGTTGTCGCTATTTTATTATATAATCTATTCTGTTGCAGATCTTTTTGATATTTTTTTACAACATTTATCTGTGTGAATTTAGCTATAGGCTAGATCCATTGAAAAATTATCACCCTGAAAACTATTTTGCTTTTCTGGATTGGCAATGCTCGAATCCAAGTTTTTTTGAAGGATTTACCCTCCCATGATTGTTTTTGGGTGGGGGAAGGGGAAAGGATAGGGTTGGGGTGGACATTTCTATTGTTATTAGTGTATAGTGTAGGGAATTTGTTCGCTTTCTCATCACACTACTTTGTGTGCATCAGAGTAAATGCTCACTTTTTGTCAAATTTTACTGCAGAGATTACAAGGGAAAACGGTTGTTTTCATAACGGGAACAGATGAGCATGGAGAGAAAATTGCGATGGCTGCTGCTGATAAAGGTCAAAACCCAAAAGACCATTGCGATCATATTGCACATCATTACCAAGCATTGTGGAGAGATGTATTCCTCATTTACTTTTCTCCTTTCGTTTTGTCAAGAATCTATCTTTTTGTTCATTTATGCGCCAGGATGATTGTAACAGATCTGAATTTCTCCTTCTAGCAAAAGGAGGAATGCTCTTAAGGATTTTTTAGATAGAAAAATAAGTTCAAAATTAAGGTTTCTTCTCCTCACTTCATCTGCTGTATATCTTTACTTCTTTTACTTGACAATTAACTGTAATTATCCAAACACAAGATGAAACATGTATTACCTCATTTGTTTTCTCAACAATATTGTATGTGATCTTGTTCCCTCTAAGGTTCTTTGTTTGTATTTTAGTGCTGACATCAGTTTCTATAGATTGAACTATTTATAAGTCATGTTTTAATTTTAATTAGAATTTCTGCAGCTGGACATCACTTATGACAAGTTCATTCGCACAACAAATCCTTGTCATGAAGCAATTGTGAAAGAGTTTTATACAAGAGTCATTGCAAAGGGAGATATCTATTATGCAGACTATGAGGGACTTTACTGTATCAACTGTGAGGAATACAAGGTACTAAATACATTTCTTTTTCTTAAAATTTAGAAGCATACAGTTCAACTTTCTACACAAAACATTGTCAAGATTCTAATCTAATATTAATGAAGTTGCTCATCTATTTATATATTTCTGCATCCCTTCCAAAGTAGGTACATGGAAATGGCAGTCATTCCTCTATTTAACCACATATCATTTTTTCTTTCCCATTGTGCCTTATGATCCATGAATTTTATCAGTTATGATGTGATTGTACATCAATCATATGTTGAAATGCTAATAGTTTTCATTATGCTTGATTTCTAAAAGAAGATGAGCTTGAGAATGTTGAGAATGGTGTAATCTTCACATGCGGCCATGTGATGTCCCCTTCCCCCGATCAGGATGACAGGATGACTTAGTAGCCTATTTGACTCACATAGGCTATAGTCAATAAAGCAGGGAGTCATTTTGATACCACTTAGCTTAGAAAAGGTCTTTTATTTCTAAAAGTGGTTTTGGGTGTTCCATGGTATTGCCCATGGTATGGCGCTTCACAGGAAGATTAAGAAGGGGGAAACACCTCACATGGGGGACATGTGATTTAATTTGATCTCTTGGAGACGTGTCTGGCGAACCAGAGTTTTCTTTGGGGTTTGGCATCCATCATTGTTTGGTTTCGGTGGTGAAATATCTACCCTATCTAAACCATTGGAATTAATAGGAATCCATCCGGGTTCATTGAGCCATTGATTTTCCATTTTGAGAAATTGCAACTTAGTTGAGATCCATCATTGTGGATGCCGTTTCCCTAGAGGGTCGATTTCAATTGCTGGTTGTTATCATTTGAGGAGATCTCAATTGCTAGAGGGAGAACCGGATTTGGTGAAGGGGCCATGTTACCAAAAGAGAAGGGGGTCAATCCAATTGAGCAAAGGCCAAAGTGCTTAGGAGCAAGTCGAGGACTTGGAGAAGGGGGTCGAATTCATCTAGCAGAGGCCGAACTTTTGGGAGAGAGAACGATTCCATCTGTGGGAGTTGAATTCTTCTAGAGGGGCCGAATACCGTTGTGGGGGTGACTTCAGCTAGTGGTGGCCACATTCACTTGAGCGAGGGTTGATTTGGTTAAGGAAGGCTGATTTCCTTGAGGACCAAGTTTAGTGGGTTGAGGCCATCAATACTTTGAGAGAGGCCGAGTTGATTGGAGCATAACGAAACTTGGAAGCAGGGTCGCAAGGGGGTTTGGAAGTGACCCAATTTAGTGGTACAGGTCAACATTGCAAGAGGATTGAAACTTGGGTGAAGGGGCCTGTTATCACACAAAGTGTAGCTACCCACTAAAGGTATCCCATTCGGGACAGTAGAGGTAAGGTAGCTAACTGGTGACACCGCAAGGGCCTCGTCCACTACTAATGAAAGGTAGTTGTCACATTGAACGTGCTTTTGTCACTTTAGATCAATCCAGGGAATGATCAAGGGGGAGACCCTACTAGCCTATGAAGGCTAGCACACCTACTCAAGACACTCTGAAGGATAGACAAATGACGTGTAAGGTGAGTAAATGAGTAAATAGATCTAGATCTAGGAGACGAATGTGATAGGCAAGGTTAGGACAAAGCTGGGGAGGCTTAATGATAAGGAAAATTACCCAACTTATAATGAAAGATACCACAATGAGTTTAATAACGTATATCTAGATAGATCTAGTCTAAACGAGGAAACCCTAATTGGATACACCTAGGGTTTATGCAATTATAGATGAAGTGGACCCAAAAGAGTAGATCGGGACAAGAAATGACTAGATTTGGATGCTTGAAGAGTAGATCTGTTGATTTAAGCCAGGTTCAAGCATACCCAACTGATAGATCTGAAAAGTTGACCAACAATCCAAGGAGGGCGTCCCACTTAAAGGAGACTAGTGCTAGATCCAAGGGTAAATGGGGCTGGATTGTGATGAAACTTTAGATTCAGGGTTTAATTAATTATTCTTAAGTGGGTTTTGATGGCCGTCATCAAATAAGTACCTGATCTATCAGATCTACAAAGCTAGGGTTTGAAAGAAGAGGGTTTTATGGTGACAATTGGATTAAGACCCAAAAAAATAAAATAGATGCAAACGTACCTGGAAATACTTGCTACTAACCTTGTATGGTGACGATCTTCCTTTTTCGATCATTTATGAGTGTTTTCCATGCAATGCTAAGTGGAATTGATTTGCCCTCCAAGAAACCAAGTGCGCCCTCCTCCTGCAAAAGAGATCTACCTAAGTGAGAATCGATTTTCAAAAAGAGAGAAAATCGATGAAGAAAGAAACAACGAGCATTAAAATGATCACAAGATACAATAAAGATACTCCCTAAACCCAAAACGATTTGTGGAAGAAGTATGGAGGTCAGTCACAATAGCGCCCCCATCAAATCGCCCTCTTCACCAATGGTATGGTCACCTGCAAAAGTGTTTGCAAAGCATAGATCCGCAAGAATGCTAGAAAGATAAAGACTTTCCAATCTCCATACAAGACATTCGACAAAGCTTCAAAGAGATTTTGCAAAAATATTCTATTATTCTAAGAGCTTAAGAGCCAAAAATCCCTTTTATAGTGAGAGAGCATCTTAATATATAGATCTCTCTGATACACAAAACCTAGATCCAAAAATATCAAGGGCCAATACCAAAAGATACAATCACTCTAATCAACGACTAAGATTAGCCGAACACTTAATACACGGATATGGGATACCTTGACCAAAGGTTTGATATGGAATACCAACAACAAAAGGCTCTTCATGACTATTTGAACATTGATTCCAACTCGAAAGTTGTAACAAAGAATGCTCTTGGTCAAATTCGCTTACAATCATATCATCATCATCATCACGTGATTGTTCTTCTTTAGATTGCTCATTATGCTGAACTGAGGATACATGATCGTCATCATCCACTTGATAAAGGGAAATAGCGATAAGTTCATTTTTAACTTCCCTATCATCCTCCCAAACTTGGCCTTCGACCACAATATGACCACATGATTGTTCCTCAACAGAAGTTTGACTATTTTCAACCTTTTCTTCTTTTGCATAGATATGATCAAAGTTTGAATCAAGATTTGGATGACTTGAACATTGACTCGCATTATCTTCAACTAGGAAATGACTATGGAGTTGCTCTTGTAAAGGTGCTTCAATGGAATCACAAATGGAAGCCTCAACTATAGATGTTTCTTGGTGGTGATCGTTAGGTTCCCTTCTACGAATTAAATCTAGAATTTACTTTGTGACTGTTTCGGGTAATATTGACAGAGTATCTCGTATGATCTGATTGATATCTCTTTTAACTTCAACAAGAGGTTTTGAAGCATTATTCTCAAACTACTCTGTAATATTCCTATGGATCGCAGGCACACTCATAATTTTGAACATTTCAGGAGTGTTGCCACCTTTCACACACCTGGGGAGAACGTGGCAGAAATCTTCAAGCCACTCGGTGTGTCCTTGGGGGTGTTGCCGTCTTTCACGCACCTGGGGGGGACGTGGCAGGAATATTCAAGCCACTCGGTGTGTCCTTGGGAGCAAGTCTCGAGTCAAGGCTGTCACCTTGTTCTTGACTCCTCCGTTTAGGCAAACTCCTAACGAAGCCAAGGGGGCTAGACCCTAAAAGAGTTGCTAAGGATGATTAGGCTTTAGTGGTGATGGATTTGGATGAGTAAGTTTTTTAGGAGTTTTTAATCAATAATGGAAAACAAGAGATTTGAAAGATAAACTGATTACAATAGCATAAATAACACAAGGAATTATAAAATTACTCAACTCATAAATCATGCAGATAGAAACAATAATGACCAGTGCCGAATTAAAATGGAGTCGTAAGATTTTTGCATGCTGAAAAATGCTGAACTAGATGTTTTGTAATTGCCTCTTGGTAAATTTTAAGTTAATGTGAACAATGAGTTAGTTAACTTAGGCGGAAGGGAACTTCAAATATACCCGAAGGTACGTATGTCCAAAACCCTTAACCGATACGGCTACCCGCAAGGAATATGTAGGTTGGTTGGAGTCTCTGAGACGTTGTTCAACACTACATCGACAAGGGTGTAGCCTAATTGTGTCTCGAGGTCATTGCCCAGTTGTTCCTGCTTCCTTTGGGTAATTTGCCACCGCAACGGCTTAATTCGAGGCATTGGATTTTCTCCTGGGGAGGTTTATTAAAATGTGAGAACTAATTATTCTAGTCACCCATGGTTGCTTTTGATGCAACCGACTGATCAGACGAACCGCAACCAGTGCAAAGCATACACAACGGAGTCTTGTAAAGTTTTAAGATTTTTAAAGCGTTGTGTTCTTTGTTAAAAAGAAAACCCTCCAAGAATCTCTTTCGGTCCAAATGGACCTTAATCGGGAAAGCAAGGAGGGGTTGATTTTAATTAAAAAAAGGGCTTGTAAATAAAGGCAAAAAATGAAAGAAAAACTCCATAGATTATCTAATTAGTCCTACCAGGCATCTCTTTCCCCTTTTGGGTTACTCGGGAAGTCGTGAGGTAAGTAGTATTGTTACTTTGAATTAAAGAGTATGGAATGCTTGTAAGGACGATTCGAAGTATACAGTATTGCAAAAAGAAGCATAACTAAAGCAAAAGAAAAAAATGCAAAAAACACTAAAAGCACAGATCCCCCCGAGGGAATGGGGAGTGGGATCGAAAGAGCCTACTCGGAAAAGATATTTTATTAACTTGGTTACAACGTTTGCTTGGAAAATACCGCTTGGTTCTTATAGTAAATGAATCCAAGGGTTTACAAAAAGGTTCCAAAAGTGGTGGCAGCCGGAGGGAGAACTCCTGGGGAGCTCCGGATGGCCCAAACTTTGACTTTTGGGCAATGTATCTGCCTCTTTTTGGACAGACCTGCTAAAAACCAGCAAGCAAAGTTAGTGGGAAGTGTCCAAAAACACTTTGGAAGTGTCTTTGGACAACGCAAAAATTTATTGAAAAAAATTCTAAGTTAAACAGTTGTATAAAAGAAAAAAAAATTGCAAAAGAGAACCAAGGAAAGCAAGCTTTCTTTGGGATCTTGGCTTGAGCCAATATGATTTGCACTTTTATGCTAGATGTAACTTTAAGATTTGAAAGGAAAAACTATTTCATTCAAGTTATAAGTTTTCTTAAAAATGCCTTGCAAAAAATTGATTCCTCTTATGCCAGATCTATTTTTAAATGAATGAAAAATGCCAATGCTCACTAGATATGATCTATTTAAAACTTGAGAACTAGATCTAGGTGCAAGATTTATATTTTAAGAGCATAGATCTAAGTAAACAAGTTGGGTAACAAAGGGGTAATTTGATTTTTAAAGGGAGAAAGGAAAGAGAAAGAGTATGTTGTTGCGGGGGTCTCTCTTTGAAACAACTTTGTAGTGAGATGCCGAGGGACTATGTCTTTCGTATTTGCTTTGAATGGGGTAGAATCAAGCTAGATCCATACCGTTTCGAAGCTAGGAAACTGTAATGTCCTCTTCTACTTAGGCATTGAGGACCGATCCGCTAACCTATATGATTCCAATAGGTTTGAGCGGGCACTGACAGTCAGGGAATCGACTGTGGACTGATGCCATAATAAGAAGATCTAGGGCATCAATATTATATCATCATTGGGTAGACGGGGGCCACCAGAGTCAAAGGCCACCTGCATGCATGACATCTGAGCATTATTTCATGATGCATGCACCCGATTGAGTCTCCATGCACCTGCATGCAAGTCAACTGCAAATTAGAAGTTAGAGTGGCCTAATTAGGTCAAAAGTTAGGTTATTCGCAGTTGGAAGTTATAAAAGAAAGGTAAAGTAAATGGAGAAAGACACATATATGATTATTGATTTGAGGATTCGAATTGGAGAGCTCGGCGAGCTAAGTTGGGGTTGAGTGCATGCTCCGCTAAGTTGGTGTATTTCGGCAGCGAAATCTATCTGCCCTAGTTCATCATCAGGTTGGATCATCCAGATTCAACACTACTTCATCATCAGGTTATATCCAACAGTTACTTCGTGAGATTGATTATTCATCCAGTCGGAGGGTTCCACCATCATACCGTGGTCAGAGACATATCTATTCGTTTTCTTCTCTACAGAGGGAAAAACTTCTGCATGCTGTTTCTATTCATCTCAGAACACCCTCATTACCCTTCCCCTGGAAGAAGGGCCTCTCAGCTTGAGTATCAAGCAAGTTATCAGCAGTCCTCCCTTTCTGGAAGGCGTTTTTCTGCATGGGTGAATTGAGTTGAGGACACTCACGTTTTGGGCTATTGAGCCACCGTTTCTTCTGCATGCTGCTTCCATCACTGCCAGAGGGGTACTATAACCCTATTGCACCTCATCCGGGTCTTCAATAGTGGCTTATTTATTATTGAGGAGCATCTACAACTTTGGAGGAGGGCGCATGCACCTATGGAGGATGATTTGGCTTATCTCCCTATTTCTCCATCAGAATCCTTGCATGTGGGGACCATCCTCTTCATCATCAACAGATCTACATACTGGTATGTACATGCATTAATTTCTCCTATTTCCTAGCATTTCAGTATTATTTAGGGCATAGATCTGCATGCAACTGCATGCATGCAAAGATCAGGGTTTGCTTTCCTATTTTATTGAGGCATAAGCCTACTAGCCATCTACAATACACAGAAAAAGAAAAATATTAGTTTGGGATATTACAGTGGTATCAGAGCCATTTTCCTTGCCAGCTGTGGGCATGCAAAATTATAAATGAATTTAGAAGACCCATACAACATTACTTACCGGAGACAGAGGTGTAGAGATAGTGATAGAGGAGAAGAGCAGTTAGAGGACATAGAGTTGGGGGACAGAGAGTGTCAGTTTGGAAAGGGCAAAGAAACAATGGCCTTTGTTCTATAAAGAAAGAGAAAATTGGTCCTTTGTTCTTCAAGAAGTGAAGCAATAGGGCATCCAACCGAGGAATCCCACTTTTCAATTTAAACAACCTGCAACTTGTAAGATTTTCACTACATAACTACTAGAAGGTGAGAATCAAATGAGCAAAGAAATCATAAACTTCAAACTAGAAAATATATGAACTTCTTTTGCTACAATAATGAAAACTCACAAAATTTATGGAATACAAATACCATAAATCTTACCAAAACAAATTAGTATGCTTCCTTGGCCAACCAAACTTGTGTAGCTCCTTAAGCATGGGAGCAAATCATCAATGAGAACAATGGACACAAGATTCCTCCAAAGATTTTGATTACCAAAGCCAAATGGTTGAAAATTACAATGGCCCAAGCAAGAGCAAGGGAAAGAATGAGAGCATGAGCAAGAGAGTGGGTGTGAGTGTATTTTTGTGTAACTTAAATGAGGAGGGGAAGCCTCCTTAAATAGATAAAATGAAAGAGAGAGGCTCTTTGCATGCTAGACAAGTGTCACAAGGGAGAGAGGGGGGCCCAAGAGAGGGGGGGCACCCCTTAGATTCGGCAACTCAAAACTTGTTTTATGCTTGCTTGGGGGGCCCCCTTTGGGTCTTAAATTTGTCTTAGGAACTTAATATAAACATTAGAACCTTTACTTGGCCACCCCAAGTGACTATAATCACTTTTCCAAAATTTGGCTCTCTAATTAAATGCCCAATTTCCTGATTTCCATCACTAACCTGGGCAAAGGTGACCAAAACCATAGTAATACTTGTCCGAATGACTTCAAACTTGGCCTACGGGTGTAGGGGTTCTCATGCCATTTGTCTTGAGTACCCATACCCCTATACAACATTAAAAAGGACCAAGTAACCCTCTTTTACATTACAACAAATTGTCCTGAGTGATAATTTTTAATGACCAAAAATTAAAAAAACCTATGCAAAACTTAATGAAATTCTGCAAGACTCTGGATAATGTCTAGCATGGTAATATAGAACATTGCTAGGCCCCAATAACCTCATGGACTCGATCACTAGAACACCTTTCACCACTTTGGAGGTAATTTTGAGTGAAAAACTCAAATAATTAAAATCTCTAAGAAGAAATTTTAATTATCCAAGTGAAAAAACACTCGACGAAAGGACTTCCCTAATGACTAAGTCTGAGGTGATCAAGTTACAAAAACTAGACCTTCATGCTGACATATCCTTACAAAATCCCCTACAGGGGTGTGGAAATTTCATAGAGAGAAGAAGAGAAGAAGAGTTGCCTCGCTTGATATAATCATTAAGTACTTTATTCTTATCTTCAAGGCACATCCAACATGTGCATGGTACATTGTTGTCCACTTAGCTGGTTTTGGTGGTTAACAAAGCCCAGTCTCCAAGTCCACAAGCCAAGCACCCGAGAGCTATACCAAGTCACATATCAAATCATACAACACCAAGTTAGTGCCCAAGAACGAGCTCCAAGCCTACAAGTTTCATAAACTTTTGCAACGGCTGCAGCACAAAAACAGGGGAATTTGCTGCGAGAGTTCTGGAAACTTACAAAAATTCTGGAATTTTCCTGTTTTAGTCAATAACTTTGGGCATGGATTCCGAGCAGATGCTGATTGATCTCAACAAACTGAAAGAGTTTTTTCTCAAGAATGAGTTCATCTACAAAAATCTCTCTCAGTTCTTACCTAGGTGTCATGGTTTGAGAGATTCGAAGGGATCTTTGAACCCTATTTTTCAGTAATTTGCCAGTTCCGGATTTTCCTGTTTTAAGTCAATAACTTTGGGCACAAATTTCAAGAAGACGGTGATTGATATCAACAAACTGTAAGAGGTTTTTTTCAAGAATGAGTTCATCTACAAAAACCTCTCAGTTTCTACCCAGGTGTTATGGTTTGGGAGATTTGAAGGGATATTTGAATTTTGAACCCTATTTTTCAGTAATTCGGTAGTTTCCAGAACTCCTGCAGCGCATATCATGGGAAAAATAGGGAGTGCGCTACGAGAGTTCTGGAAACACACTCATGCAGCACGTAACATGTAGAAAAAGCTAGGGGGCACTACAGAAGTTGTTGAAGTGGACATGATCATTGCGATCCATAAATTTTGGGCATCTCAAGTGGATCTAATCTTCATCAAGATGGTTGGACAGGTGGAAGAGACAATTGACAGCCGACCTATCTCTCAGCATTCATTATCAGTCAGTTAGCAGGCAGTTCTCCTCAGCTTCACTAGCAGTTAGGTGAACAGCAATTCATGAGTCACAACCTCGACTTTAGTTAAGGTTGCACATGTGACAAAAAATCCGAAACTTTCCAGTTTTCAAGGCAGCGAATAAAGGACAAATGACAATCAACTTCTAAATATAAGGGATCGATTCCAGCAGTTCAAGTAACTCGAGACACCTTGCAAGCTGTCTCTATTTTTGTGGCAAGAATATCTTTTATTTACTGTTTTTGTAATAGTTTGTTGAAGATTAGCTCGATAAGCGTTAATATATATTTTCAAGTTTTCAATGTAATAAGGGTTGGGAATTTTGAAGAGAATAAACTCTTGAATATTATTTTTGTTGGATTTCTAAGTTTAAATGAAATATGTTAATGCAGAAGTACAAAATGCTTTTTACCAGAGATTCATGTGTCAAATCTTTCTTAGTCTATGTTATCTGAGTTTATCCATTTTTTCACATCATCTTCCATTCTTGAGTGAAATTATTGTATTCAGAATTCATCCTTAGTTTGATGCTCTGTTTTAGCATTTTTAGAAACATTTTGGTATATTTTCCTCTGAAATTGAAGTAAAATTTATCATTGATGCTTTGCTTTGATGATAGTTTGTCTCAATTCTGCCCCCATACCTCAACAATCTGATTAACTAGGAAAAAATGGCTATCTTGCCTCTGCTGCCTTGAGCATTCTACAATCAGTCATTAATCACCTTTGTAGTTTTTTGCCAGCCTGTTGACTCCATGCTGAATGGAGCTTTTCTTCTGATCCAACCTTTAAAAAAAAAAACCAAAACCCTAATTCCCCACAGAAGATCGAGCCGTAGTCCTGATTACACAAACAGCCATTTAAAAGGTAGCATCTGGAAATGAGTTGTATGAAAGAGCCCTCTCTGGGTTGGAAGGGCTAGCTTCCAATTTGCAAGTGGGTTTGCAATAGCTACCTCTGCCCCATCCTTCTACAGCCAAGGGAGTTTGTAGAGTGATAACACCCTCATTGGAGGATTTACTATGGGTTCTCAGCAATACTTGCATGTCTATGTGTTACCACTCTCCTCCTTAGTTTCAACTTTCAAGGTCTTGAGCTTTAGCCTATAGATTTTATCTAGTGTAGCATGGTTTAGATCTTCCTTTATGATGGTTTTATAGGAGCAGCCTTTATGCTCCCACTTTGTATCCCACACTCTTGTAGTTAGTAGTCCCTTTGACCTATTTGTGATCAGTAGCTGGACATTAATAAAATTATTCAATCTTATTATCTCCCACAAAACTTTTCTTAATAGGCTTCAAACGTATTTTAGTGGTCCCCATGAAGATGCCGTGTAGCTTTATGTGTACACAGGGACTGTACTTGAGAGTGGATTTTATGAGAAGCACCCTTCCTTTTATGGAGAGCGATTTATTGTTCTAGTCTTAGATTTTGTTTTGATTGTTTATTGAATGTGGTCCCATTTTCTAGATATGTGGTGAAGGGATTCTATCAATCTATGGTACTATTTTATTCGTGGCTGTTTATATATATATATATATATATATATATATATATATATGTGATACATGAATGCAAGAAAAAAAATAAAATTATTCTGGGTTATATATTATTGATGTTAGAGATGCTAGGTTGGTTTCTATGTGCTTCTAAAGGTCTTATGTTAATTCTCTCTTCTATTGTAGGATGGAAAGGAGTTGCTTGAAGATGAATGTTGCCCTATTCATAGAAAGCCATGTGAGCATCGCAAGGAAGAGAATTATTTCTTTTCTCTCTCAAAGTACCAAAAGCCACTTGAAGAGTTGTTGACAGCAAATCCAAACTTTATTCAGCCACCTTATCGCTTGAATGAGGTTACCCATTAAACAGCTTTAGACTTTGTTGCTTGGAATACTGTGTATTTTCCTTATACATCTTTTGAAAGTCTTTATACAATCGTCAAATGAGGACTTCATTTTCTTAGTCACACTGCATTCCACTCTAGAGAGTGAATTTTGTTTAAAGAGTTTGTTCTTCCTGTCACTAGTTACTATTTGGAGTACAAAGGAGAAGGTACTTCTAGAGTAGAGCTTATGATTTGGTACAGTTCTAATCTTTTTATTTACCAGCTTTATCGGAGATGCGATTCATGCAGGTTTATGTATTATATTTGACTACAAAAATTAAACAGGGAGTTTTCTACTCCGACTGTGGTGCCTTTTTATGCAATAACTTATTCTGTGTTAGGATTCCTTATTCATGCTTAATACTGAAACTAAGCAATAAACAATAAAACAAAGTCTTTATTACTAGATAATCTGGCAAAGTCACAAAAACAGTAACTTAGCTGCACCTTCCTTTGATTTTAAAGAATGGCTCTTCATGCAACTTATAATTTTGAATCATTGTCCTTGAATGCATCAACCAAAGCAAAGTTGTAAATTCACCATGCCAGTGAGCCTCTATTAACATGCGGTAGTAGTCGCTATTAGCATTGTACACATTACACAAAAACACAGCAAATTATTCCTTGGAGGAGAAAGTAAAAAATTTGGATTGTGAACAAGCATTGGTAAAAGTTAGCTGCCTGTTCAAGGTGTATGTATTTAATATGTTAAAACTGCATGAAATTATTGCTAGAGAGAGGAACTCAATTTTTTAAATTTAATCATTACAGATTCTAGTAGTTTCCAAAAGTGCCCTGCCTGTCTTAATTATGGATATCAGCCCCCAAGTTTTCTACTTTTTTCTGTGGACATTTCTAGTTACTGTTATGAAGATCAGGTATGGTCTTCACATAAAAGATAATGCATGCTTGCATTATCTAGATAAGATAAGATAATTTTAGTAATGTCCAATAAATCACCACTGAAGTAGGTTAATGGGACTGCCAAATGCAATGATGTCAATACAAAGTGGGAGAGCAAAGATGGCTCCTATAAAAAGCAAGATGTAGAATGTAAAATGCTGATCTAAGCTACAGGTTGAGAACCAAACTTCGGAAGTTGAGACATATATGGAAGAAGGATGTACAAAAGCCATGGATCCAAAGTTTGGAATGCCAGTAATAATGCCAGTGTATCAAAGTTTGCTAGAGCCTAGCTCCCCTAACATATGAGGTTGAGTGGAGAAAACTTAGGATATAAGAAAATCTAGAAAAGGACCTAAAGGGGGATCTGGACTGCATATTGCACTGTTACTTGGAAAAGGTCGATCGCAGATGGGGTCTTGGTGATCTGATTTGACAGCTGGTATGGGATCTGGACTAACAATGCCATTGAGGTCTCCAAGATGTGGCAATAGTCCTGTTATGACACATACTGTATTGGCATATTAGTATTGTATTTTGCTTCATTCTGCAGTATTCCAACTTACTATGATCTCCTTTTTACTGCTGCTGGGACTTTCCATATGATATGAGTGATGAGATGGCGTTATTATGATGCCATGTCATTGCCTACTGCTATGCCATGATTTACTGATGATGATATACTCATGGATGTTGTACTTCACTGCTACTATATGATATACTTGATTGTTATGATGAGTATATCTAGTATTACCAGTCATAGATTGACGAGGGTGAAGGGGTTCCGATTTACTTACATACCATGAACCAACATGACTATTTTTCTTGCAAGGACTATTCTCCCTTTTTTGGTTTGATTTCTGACATTCTCCATATCATCTGTAATCACTCCACTCTGCTCTGCTTCCCAATGTAAATTTTTCTTTAAAGCTCAAACTAGGGCTAAGCAATATATTTAATTTGTTAGTGGAAAACCACACCTGAACTTCTTTACTAGTATTGCAGCGGAATATAAATACTGAGAAACACAACATCACATCAAATATAGACAGAGTTATTTTGGGTATGGATTTTGGAAACCCCCGGAAAACCCAAGATGAGAAAACCGGTGCAGCAGTCAGATATAGAATTTATATTAACAAGATATGGAACTTTTTACAACCAACAGATAGATCACCCAACCTGGCAACTAGTCACCTCTGCAAAATCACTGAACAACCCAGCGACAAGGTACGACCACCCTGCGTAGCTGTATGACCCAGCTGTACGGAATCCGTACGGTGCTAACGTCAGCAGTACAGATCCGTACAGCAGCTATATGACCTTGCTACTGTGTACGACGCTGCTCCTTTGCGTGATCTGTACGGTCTCTAGCTCATCCTGATACTCCGACAAATCTGTCGGGTAAGTGCTCCTCCGTCTTTTTTGTAAACTCCTCTGTTTGACTTCTCCCTATCTGTATTTCTCCTGTGTACGTGCCGACACCTCTCCACCAAATCTCCTTTTAACTCAATGGCTAAGCAAAAACCCTAACCCTCACTATGGATCTATGGATGAGATCCTCCGGTGAGAATCAATGGCCAAGATTAGATTAGCCATCACTTAAATATTTCACTTTTCAAGTTTTCACTTTATTAAAGTGATTCGATTAAGTCAAAATCAAATTAGAATAATTAAAGTATTTTCCTAAGTCAAAACTTAGGAAAAACACTTTAATACATTTGGCTCCCTGTTTAATGTCTCTCTATCATGCAAGAACACATGCAATGCTAGAAGACTTTCCTTGTTGCCACTTTCTAACACTCCCTCTCAACGAGGAAGGGATTTGGTAGCAACCCTAACTTGTCTGTGAACTTCACAAAACTGTGTCTGCAAAGTGCTTTGGTGAAAATGCCCGCCACCTGCTCATCTGTCTGTATGTACTCTAACCGAATGGTTCCTCTCTGAACACAATCTCTCAGGAAGTGGTATCGAATATCAATGTGTTTGCTCCGGTTATGGAACACTGGATTTTCAGATAGCCTGATGCCACTCGGATTGTCACATTGAACTACTGTAGCCTCTAGCTAACACTCGAACAACCCTGAAAGCAACTTCCTCAATCACATTCCCTCACAAGCAGCCAAACTGGCTGCCATGTACTCAGCCTCTGCTGAGCTCAATGCAACTGACTTCTGCTTCCTGCTGAACCAAGAAACAAACCCTGATCCAATGCTGAAGCAACAACCTGAAGTGCTCTTAACCTTTTCTTTGCAGATGTTTGACAACGATTGTAAGTTGTGAGAACTTTTCTGCATAATTCTGTACAAAAACCTTTAGTCTTCCAGACTGCCTTTACCAATTTTTCTGCAGCTTTACTCCCGAATTCTATCAGATCATACTCCAGCTTCACTGTCTCTAAATCTTTGATTGGTGCATCAGCTGGAGGTTCCTTGGTTGTTTTCAACCAATTTAAATGTCCTCGAAGAATTTCCAGGATATCCTAGGTCCTGTCTAAAAAATAAGAAGCTGTACTCACAATTTCATCAAACCTAGTTTCTACTTGCTGAACTTTCAACATCTCCTCTTCTATTTGAAGCTGCATCTGATAAATTTTACTTCTAAGCATGAGGGCATGCTTCGTCCATGGCTCAATATCGGTTCTTTGCTCATTAGCTACTTTTAATAAAACTTCTAGTGAAGCCTTTTGGGCCTCCAATGCTGCTACTTGGGTTTCATAATGCTTGGCTTTCCCCTCAGCAGTAGTCTTCTGTAGCTCCAATTCTGCCACTTTGCTTTCCAGACTTACTTTCTCCTTACTCAGTTCTTCATTTGATGATCTCAAATTGTCTCATTTTGCTTCCAAGATTCGGTGTCTTTGCTGAAGCCTTTCAAACTCTGACAAGGTAGCCTCATATTTTCTTTTGGACTCTCTTCCTACCTTTTCTTCTTTCCTTAGCACTTCTTTCATTTCAGCCATCTTTCCCTTGTATTGCTCAATGTTTTCCATAAGCCTGTCCACATTGTGAGCATTTGCATAGGCATTTGCAATGCCCATGGAAGCTAATTCCTTGGGGTGCTCTTCTAAATTTTTCATGACTGTTCTCTCCGTCACAGTGGTTATCGCTGGCTGAGCTCCTACCTTCAAAGTTTTCTCTGTCCTCCATACAATGGATTTCGTTTTAGGATCAAAACGAATATCCTCTAAACATGCTACATCGTATTGCTTTGAAGGTGTAAAAGGTACAAGTCCCATTTCAGCTATGGGCACATGACCTCCTGTAAGGATGCTACTAGGTGTGGCTGGCAGGTTCTCTAGATTATCCCGCACATGGTTTTGTTCTGAACCTCCACCACCTTGAACTTCATCATTGTCTTGGCCTTGCCCTCCTGTATCCTGCATGCCTTGATCAGAACTTGAATCTCCTTTAGCCAAAGCCTTCTCCAACTCTGCCATTTTATTCAAAACAACCTTTGTGCTCTTTCTTTTAGCAGCTTCTGCCTGATCCTTCTGTGCTTCTTCCGCCAATAAATTTTTTGCTCCTGCTGCAAGCCTACTAGTGCTTTCTTTCTGAGCTTTCTTTGCAGATTCCTCATCTCCTTCGTCTGGCTTTGGGTTATTGTTGCTACTTCCTTTAGCACCAAATGCTTTTCCTTTTAACCTCTTGCTCAAGGCTGCCATACTATAGACATTTCTGAATACTTGCTCTTCTTTGTCTATGTAGTCTGCATACTCAAAATTTACCTTGTGAGCTGCCACCTTTCCTTGTGAATCATTCCTATGGAAGCTTTTTTCCCCAAAGTGAAAGATTTCTAGCTCTTTCACAAAATCCGGAGCGCTTTTGACTTTGTTAAACTTGTAACTTCCCACGTAAAAGGGTACCGGTGGGAAAAGCGCTTTCTTGATATCGAACAAATGGTTTCCAAAACCTTCTAGGAATACCTGTCTGACTGCCTCCTTCAGTACTATATAGTCTGTAGCATACTTGGGCAGCAATGAAAGTGCTCTGGTGCCTCCATACATTCTCAGGTATGTGCCCTCCTTGGTGAAAAAATAGTCACCAAATTCTTTTATAGACTCTACTGCTCCTTCTGACAGACATGGGCAATCTTCTAAAAAGATTAACCTATAAAGGGGCCTTATGAATTTTTCACAAATTAACTGATAATGAGTGTGATATTTATGGGCTCCCATAATCTGATATGCAATGTAAATAGGATCCTTCCCTTCCTTCCATACACAATCTAGCTCTTGAAACTTATGCCTATAGAGTATGCAATCTAACAAAAAGGACAACATATAGAATTCCGATTTGCTCTGCTTTAGACCCTCCTGAGCTGCCTTGATACCTTTGGACAAGTTTTTAGTAGCAATATCCGCCTAGTTAAAGACTATTCCCTCCATTGCCACATAATACATGAGTGGAATCTGTTGTCGCCCTCTTCTGAACACTGCATATTCTTATCAATTTTAATGGCCAAATTCTGAGCTTGAAGCAATGTGGTCAGCTCCTTGTCTCTAATCTGGTACTGGATCTTGCCACTTAATGCTTCTATGTAATAATCCAAAGTGTAAGCTGCAGGAGGAGCACAAGTGGCAGCGATGGAATTTGACAACTCTGTGAACCTATTGTTGAACTCATCCATGGTTTTTGTATCAGTCTTCTTCATACTAGTCAAGGCTGCCACTAGATGTCTAGGTTCCTTCTTGCTGCCAAATTTTTCAAGGAAAGCAGACTTGAAATACGCTATGGTAGTGAAAGCGTTGTTTGGCAAATTGTCATACCAATTTCTAGCTTTACCATCCAAATATAGAGCAAAAAGGGTCATGTAAACATCTTCATGTTTATCAGTACCCCTGACATAAGAACCACAGTGTCTGGAAAAATTTCTGATGTGTTGTTCAGCAGAGATAGAGGCATCAGTGCCATTAAAAGTCATGAGCTTATCAATAGCTTTTTCGGGAATGTCATGGTGCTGACCTGCTATCTGAGTGAAATTGAGCTGAGTAAAAAATTCACCCATTGTGTTAGGAAAACAGTTATTGTTTTGAAAATTTTCGAAGTTTTCTTGAAATAAAAGGTGGATGTCAGAAACAGACTCAAATCCAAGTTCTACAAGGATCCTACGAGAAGCTAGTTTGTTCAGTCTCCTCCTATAGACCTTGTTGTCCGTCGATTGCACACCAGCAGCAGAAATCTTCCGAAAGCTGTCTTCTCACTTAGGAAAGTGGGAGAGGTGTGACCTTGGGGGCAAGCACAGAGCTAGGTAGTGTCACCTACTCCTAGCTCCTCCGTTTAGGCTAACTCCTAACGAAGTCAAGGGGGGTAGTCCCTCACAAAGAGTTTTCTAAGGCTCAATGTGGTTAAAGTGTTTTAATTAGTTGCGGATGCGGATGGGTGTTATTTAGGAGTTATTATGATTAGAAGTGTTTATTTATTATGAGTATGATACTTAATCAAAAGCAATCCACGTTGCTAAGAAGAGATTAACAGATAAACAATGATTCCAGACTTTTAATTGTGCATTCAGAGAAAGAAATTATAATAAACCATAGACAATTGATCAAGTAATATAATTATGCAAATTAAAAAAGGACCAGTGCCTTATGGAGTCAATGATGCTAAAATGCGCAAGAGAATTAAACACAAGTCTAGAAATCAAACTAGTGAATGTTAGGTGATGCAAGTGCTCTTGGTAGGTTTTAAGGATTTTATGTGTTCTTGATTAGGGTGTCAACGAAGGTTTGTCAAACGCCAAGAGAATCTTCTAAGTTCACTCCGTTGAAGACATGTCGGGCCCTCCCAGTATCCTAGGTTGGTATCGCGAAGATTGACCAGCTAGCTGAGAAGCTTAGATAGCAGGATTTCGGCGCATCTACTAGGAAGTACTTTGGAAAATTCTCTACCATGCCGGTGTGTTGGTTGCGGGGTGTTAAATTTTATTAAGTTATTCTTGCGGGGTTAATGATCTAGTGCCGTTTCTGGGTACTCCGATCTGAGATCGATCAGAGCATACTCCGGCAAGGAGGGGAAGAAGTCAATTAATTAAGGGGTGTGTGTTGCAAGTTTTATTAAACCAGTTAATTATGACTCTCCGACAAAGAGCGGTTTTGACTTTGTCTTATGAAAAAGGTTCAAGAGACTTAGCTAATCTAAATGCCTAATGCAAGGATGTGCAAATCTAATGAATGCTCTCCAATAGAGAGTGCTCTTAACTTATGTTACTGCAAGTTCAAGAGTCTTACTTAATTTGTTAAACTTGGATGAAAGAAATAAAACAATAACAATCTAACTACCCGAGAGTCTCTTTCAGGCTTTTTAGGGCCCTAATCGAGAAAGCAAGGGGGTAAGTATATAGTAAAAATAATGCCACATTCAATTTAAACAATCAAAACAATATTTTTAACTCATTTTCTATGATCAATAAATTAATCAAACATGCACTACTTGACTAAGATTATGTAATTATCCTACACTATTCTACCATTTAGCAATAAAAATGAAAAGCATGAAAGTGAGACGATACAGGCTTACCCCGAATGGGGGAAGAAGGGTGTGGGAGCCGTAATCCCACTCGCTTTTTATTAATTTTACAATTTTTTGATGACTTGTTCTTTGCCTTTTTCTGGAAGAATAGGGAAAGAAAGGGATGAAAGAAGAGGGAAAATTGTCTTTTTGTTCTTCTTGCTTGCTTTCTTGCTTGTTTTTAGCCTTTGGGCTTTTCTCGATTCCTCTTGCAAATAAGAGCTTTAAACAGTTTAAACGTTATGCATTAGTCAAAACTTTAAAGATAAACTACAAACTAAAAACTCGAAAAAGAGGGTAAAAACTAGCGGTGAAAAAAGAGGGAAGAGAGAGGAGAAAGGCCAAGAAAAGGGAGAGAGAAAAGGTGAAAAAGGGGGCTGTCCTAAAGGTGAAAAAGAAGGCTGTCCAAAAGCGAAAAGAGGGCTGTCCAAAAAGAAGAAAGATAGGGCTGTCCAAAGTGAAGAAAAGGGCAAAAAAGGGCCAAAAACTAGGGCAAAAAATGGCCAAAAACTAGGGCAAGAGATGGCTGTCCAAAAGGAGGAAAAGGGGCTGCAAACTAAACTGAAAAGAGGGCAGCGAAGAAGAAGAAGGGAAGGCAATCCAAACAAGGCAATGAGAAGGAAGCCTAAGGGTTGAAAAAAGTAAACTAGGGCTTCCTAAGTGACCGGTAACCAAAAGAACATTAACTTGTGGATGGAACCAAAGAGAGAGAGAGTTATTCCTAGCTTTCTTTTTGAAGCAAAAGATGACGAACACTGTAGCTCCTGCAATTAAAAATGTTAAATTTGAATGGTTGTTTTGAAATATGGGATAGAATCAGCTGAGCTCACACCCTTCTACAATCTGTGAAGCCTGAATCACATCAAAACTTAAAACAAGAAGTGAGATAAAATATATGCTAGTATGTTAGGCAATTCAAATCAAGATCAACATTTTGTATTACTTACTACTCATGTCCATCAAAATATCGATTTACTTTGCATAAATAACCAAATTGAAGCTACAAATGGCTATTCTACTGTGCCAACAATGGCCTTCTTGAGCTAGCAAAATATTTAAACACATACAAGTAAAAAGAGATGAGTTAGAGACAATATCACCTCAACCATGAGGAATCCATCACAATTAAGGAGCCCATAGACCTCCAAAATCGAATATCTTTATTAACAAAGCTAAAGCAAAATGCTTGATAGAATTTTCTCAGAGTAACTTTAACCCAAAAGTTCCATCCCAATAGAGCTAAAGAAGCCTATATTTATACAATGAAAGAATAACCCAAAACCCTAAAACTAGAAAACCAGACCTAATCGGCCCGACACACCACTGAAAGACCAGGCCTGAAGAAGATGAGCTAAGAGTGAGGGGAGGCCTCCACCTAGGCAAGGCGCCCCCACTCCAACCCTAAACAGTGAAAACCAAGCCCAGAATGATCCCACACGTGTGATGACGCCCCTGTTGGAGAGAGAGGGCGTGAGCATGAGAGAAGGGCGTGATTTGGCTAAGGGAGGCATGAGCTAGGTGTTGCCGCCTAATTCACACTTTAAGGAACAGGAAAGTCACAACCTGCTATGTGTGTCCTTGGGGGCAAGCGAGAGCTGGGGACCACTGTCACCACAGTCCACAACTCCTCCGTTTAGGCAAGATCCCAACAGAGCCAAGGGGGGAAGTCCCTACGGAAGACCAAGTTCCAGATTTATTAATTAATTACAAATTAAAGGGATCTTTTAAAGGTGGGAGGCTAAAGTTTTGAGAGATGACAGTCAAACCAATGCAAGATGCAATATTTCAATGACAGTCAATCCTTTTAATATAACCAGTGCCTAAATAATGGAGTCAGAGAATGCAACTTTCAATGGATGCAGTCTAAGTTAATTATCCCACAGGTTAAGTTATCTAGCAATGAGATGGAAAACAAACTATGAACAATATACACAGTTATGAAAGACTTATGAACAATATTATCAAGATAAATGAAAATAATATAATCACAGTTGAGTAATATGAACAGTATTAAACAGTTGAACAGTAATATCATGAATAAACTTGATGCTAACAATACTCAGATAAATAGCAGAAAAATGTAAACCATTTGACTAATATCCACAAATTAGAAAATTATTTGGTTTGCTTTGCAAATGCAACAATAACTGAAAGGAAACAAGCACAATATTGGAGTGAAATGTTGCTGGAATGAAAATGTTATAGAGCCGGTTTTGCAATGTCTCTTGGTTTATTTTAGGTAAATTTTATTAAGGTTTTTCCTCTTGAAGCTTTAGTTTTTGAACCAGTGGTGTGACTACCCCAATCTAGTATTTCTCAAGTCAAAGAAGGAATGCTGGTGCGCTCAAAACAGTGGAAACAAGTCCACCTGTAGCTTCCAGGTCAAACCCCAATGCCCCGGTGCTCAACAAGGAGGACGTAGAACGCCTAGAGACCCCCCATGGTCTTCTACCCCAAGTAGCTTTCGAGGTCACTGTTTTTAATTAACTGGAAAAATAATAAGATGGATGCCTATTAAACTAAACTCCTCTACCCCCTGTCGTATCTCGTGATTACCCCGAAGGGTGATAACCGAGTAGAGGAACAGGGGATAAATTCGTTGTTGGTTAATTTTAAGGGTAAATTTTAATCTTGGTGATTAACATGCAAGGTTAATTTTATACTATCAACAAGATCAACCAAGCGGTATCCCTTATGGGAGATGTTGGTACTTGATCTTGGACTGAAAAGCAAAATGTGAAGGTTTGTAGCAGAAAAAGGAAGTTGTTCTAATTAAACTAAGCCCCCACCTCTCCTGCTTTTCATACCCAACTTGAAGTCCCTAAAGGGAGATGACAAGTGGGACAGAGGATACACCGGATCAGTGGGTTGTATGGTTACTCTTTTGACAGAAAATAAAATTTAAATTTAGCTACTTTGAAAGGAAAATGCAATTAGCTAAACAATGTCCTAACCGCACAACAATCTCTGTTACAGAGATGGTGGTCTGTAACAGAGATAGTGGGTAAACAAAAAATAAAAAAATTAACCTAACCTCACTTCAATCCCTTAAGGGAAGGTGGGTAAACAGAAATAAAACTTGCATAAACATAAATCTAAGCAACTAGTTATCTAGGCTACCTCTACACTACTCATATATAGATTTACAGCAGCTTTTAAAGCTTTAGAGAATACCCCAAAGAGAACTTCTCTTTTGGGGTTTACAATCTTGTAGAAGAAAGAGAAGAAATGTGGCTTTTTGGCCCCTTTTGGACCAGAACTTTTCTAGGGCTTTTTTAGGCAATTTTGGGCAGCATAACCCCCTCTTCTGTGCATAAACCTGCAACAAACCAGCAACTTTACTTGCTGGAATTTACTGCAGAAACACTAAAACAGAAAGTTAGGACAGATTAGTATAAAACCCAGAAAATTTACTGAAAAATCTGAAATTGAAATTTTTGGAAAAAGAAGTTTTAGTACTTTAAAAATGAATTTTTGGGCATCCAAATAATTTAT
>LPNX011159462.1:223971-273039 GCA_001517045.1 Pseudotsuga menziesii | reverse complement strand
AATAATTGATAAATCCACAAGGTTACCTCACTAATCCAAGCATGAAATAAGAGATCCACACCAACAATTTGCCTCCAAAGCTTTCTTCTATTATAGCCCAACCAGGGCAAGATTCAAAACAAAAATAGCAAGAGGCTTGGGCCAAATGCTTGAGAGAATATGAGAGGAGAATAAGAAAGATTTCAGCAGCATAACAATAGCATGAGAGAGAGATATAAAATGAGGGAGTGAGACCCTCATTATATAGTTGAGGAGCAACCCCAACCCCTTGAAGATCAATGGCCAAGATTAGATCTAGATCTAGATTAGATCTCCACCACTAGATCTAGGTATTTGACTTTGCACCCCTCTCAACCAATCAAATAGCCTAGGCGCCACCTTTAGATTGCTTTTAGGGTTTATTTGTGGGCCCAAAGGCTAGGCGCCATCTTTGGAGGAGCTTTTAGGGCTAGGCGCCACCTTTAGAGGAGCTCTCCACTTTAGCGCTCCACTAAAATGAGGGTTTTCTACCCTAGCGCCACCTTTGGAGACATTTTCCACACTAGCGCCCACCTTAGAATGCCTTTTCACATGTGACGCCTCCCAAAAATGGTGGTTTGGCCACTTAATATTCACTTGGACCACCTCTTAATGTAGCGCCTCCTCTTAATTAGGGTGGTTTGGACCATGCTTAAGTCCAAAACAAATGTTTAACCTCTTGACTTAGGATAAAACTCAAAAGTTCACTTTCATTTAATTTTTTAAAATTTAATTTAAAATTTCCCAATTTTTTACTTAGGAAAATTTAAAAATAAATTTCAAAAATTAATATCTTGGCCATGGGGGGGTGGAAAAATTTGAAATAAATTTTCCTAAGCTTAGCAACCCCCAAACAAAATTACCATGGCATTATTTGATTTTTTCCTTCAAAATCAAATAGTATGAATTTTAACTTAGGAAAAAATTAAATAATTCCCTAGGGGAGATAGACCCCTCCTGACCAAAATTGGTCTATCTCTTCAACCCCTTGTCTGAATGACATGGGACTCGAAGCAGTGGCTTAGGGGGTTTCATAGCAATTTACCTTGCATTCATAGCCCCTATTACAAGATGCTAGTGCTTGAGCAATTACATTATTACATCAAAACTTAGTTAATTAACCACCAAGGGGTGAAATTAATTAACTAGAAAAACAACATAACAAAACTCCGCAAGACTCTATACAAATGTCTAGCATGGTCACGAATAACATTTGAACCCTTAGCCACCCTATGGACTTGATCATTAGAACGCCCGTCACCACTTTGGAGGATTTTGAGTGAAAAACCTAACCAATAAAAATCGTTAAAGAACAAGATTAATTGGAAAGGGAAAAAACACTCGATGAGGGGACTTCCCTAACAACCAGTTCCATGGTGTGGCGTCCATATCATATGACCCATACTAGCACATAGGATTACATTAATTTTCCCACGCAGGGGAGCGGACATTTCGTTTTACAAAGGGGCAATTGCCCTGTAGAAGTGAAAAATCCTCAGACTTTTCCAAGGTACAATTTGTACAATTATGTACATCTTCATGTACATGAAGTTGCCACCTAGTCGAAATAGGTGGGCAACACTAGGTAAGGAAGAGTTGCTGCTAGGTCTAGAGGAGCCACTGCCGGTAGATCATAATGTAAGCATCAGTCCCTGCCTCGATCAAATCATCAAACCAATGAGTACTCTCCATCTCATCCAATTCGGGAGTTTAGCTGGAGATAACAAGTCCGTTAACTGAATATATCTTTATTGCTCATTGAATGCTGACTGAAGTTGAGTTATGATAACTCCAATCATAATAAATGCCCATTGACATGTCATTTAGCCTTTTATTTCATTGAATTTGGATTAATTTGGAGAGTTTTGGATTTTCTCCAAAATAATCATTTTTAATAAAAAATCAATTTTTTCCTCAAAAATGACTTTTTTGAAAAAATGTGCATTATGTGTCTAATTGATGATTTGAAAGTTGGATCTGCTTGGCTGGTCGATCAAGAATGATTTTTGGCTTAAGGTTAGAGCCTTCAATCACTGAATTTGGGGTTCGGATGACTAACTTATTACAAATGAGATTTTTCCATTTAATTTATGGAAAAATTAATAAAAAAACTTAGGGAAATAATTAAAAAATTAAAAAATGATTTTTTTTTTAACGCGTCCGGTAAAATTTTTTCGAATTTTTTTTGATGGTCCTATTGACTTAGGACATGACCATGCTCTATTCTAATAATACCTAGTAGGTTTACACTTAGTTGGGCTCTAATAACCCCCCAAGGCCCAGAATTCAAAATCGGGCATTCCAGCTTTGGAGGAAGTGGGAGAAAACCTCGTCAATTATACGCGGATATAGGCAAAGCATAATTGTCAAGAGCAAAAAACTCCCTGAAATACCTTAGTTGAAATTCTATGTCTTAGGAGACCGAACCACTCAAAACACCCTACTAGCACATTTTATTACAAACCCCGCTGGGCCATGGTCAAAATTATTCAAATAAAAAACTGGCTAGCGAAAACTGGCTAGACACAAAGATGGATCAACTGATACACTGGAATCAAACATTGGACATGTTTGTCAACCAGCGGCTCCTCAGGTAACCCAACTATGGTACAAAAAAGTTGGTAACATCTGTCTCCAACTGTGGGACAGGTACTTGCTTGATCTATTGATAAAAAAGAGTGCTTGAGAATTCATGAATCTTTGGTATCTGCATGTAAACAGAAGTGTATCAAGCCCATGTATATGATAAAAATATGCCATGATGAAATACCGGAAAAATATTTTTGCTTTTTCAAAATAAAATACATGAAATAAACTTTTTTCTTTTTTAGCATGTATAAGTGAAAATATAATACAAATGCTAATATACAAAAATAAGAAATTTTGATACAACGTTCTACATGGATATGATACATAAAATATCATACAAAAATAAAGTACATAAAAATACAACAAGGATGGGTTTAGAAAAGCCCTGGGATGACCCCTTGGTCATCTTGGAGGTTGTTTTGATAAAAGGGCTTCAAGTGTTGGCCATTCATGGGCAAGTTTAATATTTCTCCATTCATGGTGTTAAGGAGAAAACAATTGGTGCCGGTCGTGTCGAGGATGATAAATAGGCCTTTCCAAACGCTGTCAAATTTTCCATGCTTCCTAGGCTTGTCCCATCAGAGAACAGTATCTCCTATTTGGAAAGCTCTCGGCTTGGTTGACTTATCAAAAGTGCCCTTCATGCTTTCTTGATATTTGATTGAATGATCAAGGGCGGCTCTTCGAGTTTCATCCAACTCTATGATCTGATTGATCCTCTGCTCCATTTCTAACTGTTTCGTGCCATACTCACTTAACATCCTGAATATAGGAATCTGCATGTTGACCGGAAGGGTGGCTGTGAGTCCATACACTAGCTCAAAAGGTGACTTTCCAGTTGAGTTCTTCTTAGTGATCCTATCTGCCCACACAACATACTTAATCTTGCTATCCCATGATCTCTTATTATCCCCCACAGTCTTCTTAACGATAGTCATCAAATTTTTATTAGTGAACTCAGCAAGTCCATTGCCCTGTGGATAGGAATCTGATGAATGGGATAGGATAATGCCATATTTAAAACATAAGTCATTCATTTTTTCGGAACTAAAAGCTTTGGCATTATCGGTTGTTATCTTAAGGGGAGTTCTGAATCTGGTGATGATTCTTTCCTTGATGAAATCTATAACAACCTTCTTAGTGGCAACCTTAGTGGGTATAGCCTCTACCCACTTGGTGAAATAATTGGTTGCTATGAGAATCCAGCAAAAACCATTGCTAGAGTTATCCTTAAATTTGCCAATAAAATCAAGCCCCCACTGCTGAAAAGGGGCAAGGACCACAATTGGAGTAAGGGGAAGAGCAACCAACTTCTGCTTCCCAGTGAAAAGCTGGCACTCTTGGCAACACTTGACCTGCTTGTGGGCATCTGAAAAAATAGTGGGGCAATAGTAACCAGCTCTCAAGATTTTGTGGGAAGTTGTATTTGCTGCATAATGGCCTCCACAAAATCCTAAGTGAAACTCTGCTAAGATCTTCTTGGAATCTTGTTCGTTGATGCATCTAAGTATGATACCATCTGGGTTCCTCCAACCCAGACCCTCTTGGGTAAGGCAATACTTAGCAGTCTTAAGTCTCAAAGCCCTACGCTTGTGACCTTTGAGGTGATCAGGGCAAGTGAGATGGAGAAGGAAGAAAATGATGTCGGAATACCAATGATTATCAAGCTCTTGAAGGGCAGGAGTCATGGCAGGCTGAGGGATATTATTTTCTGCAATCATTTCAATGGCTTCTTTGTTTTTCTGAGTAAACATTCTAGCAAGGCCTTGTCCTTTGATTAATTTAGTGGGCTTTATTTCAAGGTCATACTTCTGGATCTTGGACACCCATGTACCCCTTATTCCTAAACAATCTTTTCGAGATAGGATATCTTTAACCGTAGTGTGGGGAACATATCCAATAACCTTAGAGTACCCAATATAGGTCCTGAAATGTTTTAAAGATTTGACCAAGGCATAAGCCTGCTTCTCCATAATGGTATATTTTAGTTCAGAGTTCTGCAAGGCTTTACTCATGAATGCTATAGGTTGCTCGAACCCTTCGAAGTTCTTTTGGAGCAACACACCTGCAATAGTGTCTTCAGAAACAAAGGAAAAGATCATAAAATCCTTCATGTAATCTGGGTTGACTAAGACTGGAGACCTGGTAATGGCATTCTTTATAGAATCAAAGGCTTTTCTTCCTTCAGTGGTCCACTCAAACTTGGCATTTTTCTTAAGTAAGGCCTACATAGGTTTCATTAATTCGGCCAAGTTTGGAATGGATCTTCTGATAAAATTTATATGACCATTGAAGGATTGGAGGGCTTTAACATTCTTAGGGAGGGGAATCTTTCTTATGGCCTCTACTCTTTCAGGATCAATTTTGACACCATCCTTATTGATGATGTGTCCTAAGAGTTTTCCCTCTTCTATGCCCAACACCGACTTAGCCGGATTCAAAGAAATGCCATACTTCCTACATCGCTCGAAAATATGCCTGAGATGACCAACATGGCTAGATCTTTCTTTTGAAAAAACAATGAGATCATCTTGATAGATTTCAATGATTTTACCAATCAACTCCTTGAAAGCATAATCCATGGCCCTTTGGAAAGTAGCTCCTGCGTTTAAAAGGCCAAAGGGCATTCTCAGATATTCAAAAGTGCCCCAAGGAGTTGTGAAAGTGGTTTTATGCCTATCTTCCTCTTGAATGACTACTTGATTATAGCCAGAAAAACCATCTAGCATTGACATCATGCTCGATCCAGTGACCCGTTGGAGGAGGGTCTCCATGTTGGGGAGGGGGTAATTGTTCTTCTGACACACTATGTTTAGATTTCTGAAATCTATACATATCCTTAAACTCCCGTTCTTCTTTCTAACTACGACCAAGTTAGAACACCACGTTGAATGTCTTGTAGGAGCTATTATTCCTGCTGCCAACATTTTTTCTAACTCCTTTTTAATGATTGGTGCTAACTTAGAATTTATTTGCCTAAGTTTTTGTCTGAAAGGCTTGCCTTTTTGACATTCTGGTTTCAAGGGAATAGTATGTTGAAATACATCTTCCCTATAGGCTTTGAGTTCGTCATAAGTAAAGGCGAATACATCCCTATACTCTTTGACTAGACTTATGAGGCTGTTCCTTTCTTTTTTGGAAGTACCTTTTCCAATTTTTATAATTTTGGGTTCTATTTCCGTCCCAATGTTGATTTCAATGTAATCCCTTGGTTTCATCTGCTCAACATTGCTTTTTCTTCTGTCATGTCCGTCAAAGATGTTTTCTAAGGCAACTAGACCACGTGGGACAAGATTGTTAAACTGGTCACCTTCTCCATAATATTCTTTGTTTTCTTCCTGATCATTTACTTCAAAGTTTAGGAATTCATCGACATTATGAATGAATCTCAAAATTTGCTCATCGTCTTTGAAGACCTGCCAATGTTCAACATTATCAGGAACAGAAGGTCTGAAGTTAATCTCTAAAGGACAATCCCCCTCTAACATCTCATCCGATGGCTGAAGAGTTGACATTGAAACTGCAAGCTTATCGGAGGCACTATTCTGATCTCTAGGGACTGCTTCTATGTTAAGGGCATCAAAGAATTCCAGCGTATCCCAGATTGCATTTCTATATTTTTTAAGTCTTTGACACTTGCATGCAAACTGACCCTTAACTTGTTGGACAATTAAGTCAGAGTCCCTTTTAATATTAAGCAACTTGATCCCCATGTCCTTGGCAATCTCAATGCTTAGTAGAAGTGCCTCATACCTCTACCACATTGTTAGTTGCTTCGAATTCCAATCTGAAAGCAAAGTTTAAAACCTCATCCTCTAGTGAAATAATGACAACACTAGCCCCCTTGCCCGTTCTAGAGTAAGCACCATCAAAATTCATTCTCCACAATTCACTAAGTTTTTCAGTCTTTATCTCTTCTTGGAGGGGTTCCGAGAAGGTGGAGTTGATTTGATAGGTACCATTTTCATCAGTGTGGTAAGCATACTCATTTAATGGTCTTTGAGGGTTTTCAACATGGTGTCTTTTCCTTTTTCAGAATACAACTTAACAAGTGAAAACTCCGATGCTGGTACGGTGGCATAGGTCCAATCCATCTGGATTGATCCTCCCAAAGTGGCACCCCATTTCCTAGAAAGCAACATCCCCCATTTGTCCGGAACATCAATAACAAGGATGTCCATGGTGATTTGGATATCCGGATACTTGGCCAATCTAACTAACTGGTTCTCAATCATCCCTTCAACTTTAACTGGTCTAGAGTCCATGGCACATACATTCTGGTATGGCCTTGTAGTTCTTAAGTCAAGCTGCTGTATGACTTTTTTGGTCATGATGCTGGAACTAGATCTTGAGTCTAACATACAATTGTGTAGAAGAAGATCACCCATCATCAATGATACGTAAAAAGGGGGATGATCTTCTTTTCTTGGGTCCCTAGTATGTAGAACTATAGGTGGATCGGCAAAGACATTATTTGAAGTTCGCTCTACGGTATCAGAAAATGTGACCTTTTTAGGGGTAAGGGGCTTTACAGGATTTGAAGAACTTCAGTTTGAGGATCAACATTACTTGGAGGGTCTGGGATTTTCAAAAGTCTCTCTCTTTGGCCAGGGATTTTACATAATTCAAGGACTGGAACAGGTACTTTTGTATTTGCTAGCCAATTACCTAATTCAAAACTTAAATCAACAATTTCTTTAGTTTCTACTTCTTTGGGAGGATTAGGAGCTGTTACCTTAGGAATATTCTGTGCAGAAGACCCCTTTCTTTGATAAGTTATTCCCTTGAAGTTTTGAGTGTTGTTGATCTGCTCGGCTGAAGGCATCTCACCATAGTACTGAGTTAAGTTGTCAACTTTATTTTCATAACGATTGGCCTGTAGCCAATTTCCTATGGGGATGCTAGGGATGTCATCTATGTTGTTGATAAGATCAGGCTCGCTTGTCGACGTATTCGGACCACAACCTTCAGGGTGACCATGCTCCTGAACATAGCACGCATAGTGGCAGCCAGATTCCTCATGGAAATCTCTGCATGCTCTGCAAAATGGTTTATACTGTTCAACCATGTTAGCGGCCTCTAGCTGATGAGGAGGCCTCTGCTCATGGTTGGGAGGCTTTCTTTGCCAAGTTGGCTTGGCAAGAAAGGTTCTAGGAGCAGGCTGAGTTTGAGTTCTTTCCATCGTTATCACCCTATTTTGAATCTCCTTCAACTGCACTAAGTGTTTCTGTTTTGCTTCCTCCATATTTTTCTTCATCTCTCTTTTCATTTCAATCATCTGTTTTTCATAGGCATCCTTCATAGCTGATAAAGGATCCTTGTCTTTAGGTTCACTAATTTTCAAAGGAGTTGAAGACCTTGAATAACCCTGGAGGTTAGATTCAAAAGATGACAGCATGTTCAAATCAATTTTAATTGCCATTTCCTGAGCCTGGAGCAAATTAGTAGGCTCTTTGTCTCTTATTTGGTATTGCATTTTGCCACTAAGTGCCTCAATGTAATAGACTAGAATGGTGGGTGCAGTTGGGGCATAATCAGTAGGAATGGCTTTTGATAATTCAGTGAACCTAGTATTGAACTCGTCCATTGTTTCCGTATCCTTCTTTTTTATGTTGGTCAGGGACGCAAGTTGATGCCGAGGTTCTTTCTTTTCACCGAACTTGTTGGTGAAAGAGGTTTTGAAAGCAACTAGAGTGTCAAAAGCATTATTTGGCAAATTGTTATACCAGTCGCTGGCCTTTCCATCCAAAGATAGAGCAAATAACTTCATGTATACGTCATCATGTTGGCTAATAGGGTCACTGACATAAGCATTGATGCACCTAGAAAAGTTCCTGAGGTGCATGGCGGAGGTAGTGGCATCAGTGCCGGTATACATCAGGACCTTCTCGACAGCTTTGTCTAGAAGACAGTGGGGTTGACCTGCTATCTGAGAAAAGTCGAGCTGAGTAAAATACTCACCCATTATGTTGGAAACAGAGGTATTAGTTTCTAAAAATAAACTATGGATATCTGATAAAGACTGAGATCCGAGATCTTCAAGAATCCTACGAGAAGTAAGTTTATTTAGCCTTCTCCTATAAACCTTTTCAGGCTCAGAGATAAACCTAAGTAAACCTTCAGAGTTTCTTCTGGTTGAATACCTTGGTAAAATTAATGACAGTGGAGTTTCCAGAAAGATTTCTAGTCTAAGATCAGCGAGGTGATTGAACTAGAAATCTATCAAAAAAGGTAAAAACTAGAAAAAACTAAGGTCGTCCAGGAACAAAAAATTTGTCCCCGGCAACGGCACCAAAAGATGTTGTCCGCCGATTGCACACCAACAACAGAAATCTTCCGAAAGCTGTCTCCTCACTTAGGAAAGTGGGAGAGGTGTGACCTTGGGGGCAAGCACAGAGCTAGGTACTGTCACCTACTCCTAGCTCCTCCGTTTAGGCTAACTCCTAACGAAGCCAAGGGGGGTAGTCCTTAACAAAGAGTTTTCTAAGGCTCAATGTGGTTAAAGTGTTTTAATTAGTTGCAGATACGGATGGGTGTTATTTAGGAGTTATTATGATTAGAAGTGTTTATTTATTATGAGTATGATACTTAATCAAAAGCAATCCACGTTGCTAACAAGAGATTAACAGATAAACAATGATTTCAGACTTTTAATTGTGCATTCAGAGAAAGAAATTATAATAAACCATAGACAATTGATCAAATAATATAATTATGCAAATTAAAAAAGGACCAGTGCCTTATGGATTCAATGATGCTGAAATGCGTAAGAGAATTAAACACAAGTCTAGAAATCAAACTAGTGAATGTTAGGTGATGTAAGTGCTCTTGGTAGGTTTTAAGGATTTTATGTGTTTTTGATTAAGGTGTCAACGAAGGTTTGTCAAGCGTCGGGAGAATCTTCTAAGTTCACTCCGTTGAAGACATGTCGGGCCTGCCCAGTATCCTAGGTTGGTATCGCGAAGATTGACCAGCTAGCTGAGAAGCTTAGACAACAGGATTTCGGCGCCTCTACTAGGAAGTACTTTGGAAAATTCCCTACAACACCGGTGCGTTGGTTGCGGGGTGTTAAATTTTATTAAGTTATTCTTGCGGGGTTAAGGATCCAGTGCCGTTTCTGGGTACTCCGATCTGAGATCGGTTAGAGCATACTTCGGTAAGGAGGGGAAGAAGTCAATTAATTAAGGGGTGTGTGTTGCAAGTTTTATTAAACCAGTTAATTAAGACTCTCTGAAAGAGAGCGCTCTTGACCTTGTCTTATGACAAAGGTTCAAGACACTTAGCTAATCTAAATGCCTAATGCAAGGATGTGTAAATCTAATGAATGCTCTCCGATAGAGAGTGCTCTTGACTTGTGTTACTACAAGTTCAAGAGTCTTTTTTAATTTGTTAAACTTGGATGAAAGAAATAAAACAATAACAATCTAACTACCCAAGAGTCTCTTTCAGGCTTTTTAGGGCCCTAATTGGGAAAGCAAGGGGGTAAGTATATAGTAAGAAATATGCCACATTCAATTTAAACAATCAAAACAATATTTTTAACTCATTTTCTATGATTAATAAATTAATCAAACATGCACTACTTGACTAAGATTATGTAATTATCCTACACTATTCTACCATTTAGCAATAAAAATGAAAAGCATGAAAGTGAGACGATACAGGCTTCCCCCAAATGGGGGAAGAAGGGTGTGGGAGCCGTAATCCCACTCACTTTTTATTAATTTTACAATTTTTTGATGACTTGTTCTTTGCCTTTTCCTGGAAGAACATGGAAAGAAAGGGATGAAAGAAGAGGAAAAATTGTCTTTTTGTTCTTCTTGCTTGCTCTCTTGCTTGTTTTTAGCCTTTGGGCTTTTCTCGATTCCTCCTGCAAATAAGAGCTTTAATCAATTTAAACATTATGTATTAGTCAAAACTTAAAGACAAACTACAAACTAAAAACTCGAAAAAGAGGGTAAAAACCAGCGGTGAAAAAAGAGGGAAGAGAGAGGAGAAAGGCCAAGAAAAGGGAGAGAGAAAAGGTGAAAAAGGGGGCTGTCCTAAAGGTGAAAAAGAGGGCTGTCCAAAAGCGAAAAGGGGCTGTAAAACAGTAAAAAAGAGGGCAGCGAACAGTCAAAAGAGGGCTGTCCAAAAAGAAGAAAGATAGGGTTGTCCAAAGTGAGGAAAATGGGCTGCAAACTAAAGTGAAAAGAGGGCAGCGAAGAAGAAGAAGGAAAGGCAAGCTAAACAAGGCAATGGGAAGGAAGCCTAAGGGTTGAAAAAAGTAAACTAGGGCTTCCTAAGTGACCGGTAACCAAAAGAACATTAACTTGCGGATGGAACCAAAGAGAGAGAGAGTTATTCTCAGCTTTCTTTTTGAAGCAAAAGATGACGAACACTATAGGTCCTGCAATTAAAAATGTTAAATTCCAATGGTTGTTTTGAAGCATGGGATAGAAGCAGCTGAGCTCACACCCTTCTACAATCTGTGAAGCCTGAATCACATCAAAACTTAAAACAAGAAGTGAGATAAAATATATGCTAGTATGTTAGCCAAATCAAATCAATGTCAACATTTTGTATTACTTACTACTCATGTCCATCAAAATATCGATTTACTTTGCATAAATAACCAAATTGAAGCTACAAATGGCTATTCTACTGTGCCAACAATGGCCTTCTTGAGCTAGCAAAATATTTAAACACATACAAGTAAAAAGAGATGAGTTAGAGACAATATCACCTCAACCATGAGGAATCCATCACAATCAAGAGCCCATAGACCTCCAAAGTCGAATATCTTTATTAACAAAGCTAAAGCAAAATGCTTGATAGAATTTTCTCAGAGTAACTTTAACTCAAAAGTTCCATCCCAATAGAGCTAAACAAGCCTCTATTCATACAATGAAAGAAGAACCCAAAACCCTAAAACCAAAAAACCAGAAAACCAGACCTAACCGGCCCGACACACCACTGAAAGACCAGACCTGAAGAAGATGAGCTAAGAGTGAGGGGAGGCCTCCACCTAGGCAAGGCGCCCCCACTCCAACCCTAAACAGTGAAAACCAAGCCCAGAATGAGCCCACACGTGTGATGACGCCCCTGTTGGAGAGAGAGGGCGTGAGCATGAGAGAGGGGCGTAATCTGGCTAAGGGAGGCGTGAGCTAGGTAAGGAAGAGCTGCTGCTAGGTCTGGAGGAGCCACTACCGGTAGATCATAATGTAATCATCAGTCCCTGCCTCGATCAAATCATCAAACCAATGAGTGCTCTCCATCTCATCCAATTCGGGTGTTTAGCTGGAGATGACAAGTCCGTTAACTGAATATATCTTTATTGGTCACTGAATGCTGACTGAAGCTGAGTTATGATAACTCCAATCATAATAAATGCCCATTGACATGTCATTTAGCCTTTTATTTCACTGAATTTGGATTAATTTGGAGAGTTTTGGATTTTCTCCAAAATAATCATTTTTAATAAAAAATCAATTTTTTCCTCAAAAATGACTTTTTTGAGAAAATGTGCTTTATGTGTCTGATTGATGATCTGAAAGTTGGATTTGACTGGCTGGCCGATCAAGAATGATTTTTGGCTCAAGGTTACAGCCTTCAATCATTGAATTCGGGGTCCGGATGACTAACTTATTACAAACGGAATTTTTCCATTTAATTTATGGAAAAATTAATAAAAAAACTTAGGGAAATAATTAAAAAATTAATTTTTTTTTTAACGCATCTAGTAAATTTTTTTCGAAATTTTTTTGATGGTCCTATTGACTTAGGACATGACCATGCTCTATTCTAATAATGCCTAGTAGATTTATATACACTTAGTTTGGCTATAATAACCCCCCAAGGCCCAGAATTCAAAATCGGGCATTCCAACTTTGGAGGAAGCGGTAGAAAACCTCGTCAATTATACTCGGCTATAGGCAAAGCATAATTGTCAAGGGAAAAAAACTCCCTGGAATACCTTAATTGAAATTCTACGTCTTAGGAGACCGAACCACTCAAAACACCTTACTAGCACATTTTATTACAAACCCCGTGGAGCGATGGTCAAAATTATTCAAATAAAAAACTGGCTAGCCAAAACTGGCTAGACACAAAGACGAATCAACTGATACACTGGAATCAAACATTGGACATGTTTGTCAACTGGTGGCTCCTCAGGTAACCCAACTATGGTACAAAAAAGTTGGTAACAGACCTTTTCAGGATTAGGGATGAAACTGAGCAAACCTTCAGAGTTTCTTCTAGTTGAATACCTTGAGGTGTTAACTGACAGTGGATTCGCCAGGTGGATTCAAGTCTAATTTCTGAGGATTGATTGGACTAAAAAATCTACCAAAAAAAAGGAAAAAAAAGGTAAAAAACTAAAAAGAAACAAAGGTCGTCCAAGAACAAAAAAGATTTATCCTCGGCAACGATGCCAAAATGTTGTCGCCCAAAACTGGTACACGAGTGCTGAAAGCCCAAACTGTGGGCGCGCCGACCCGGCGACAACTCTCTCTCGAGAGGCCAATGTCACCACACCCCTCTCTCCTCGCTTCAGGCTGGCTCTTCTCCACCTCTAGGGGGGTTTCCCTAAGTTAGGATCGCTAAGGCAGGTGCGACTGAGGGCACGGTGATCTGATGAGGCTGCCTTAGAGAAACTCGGGTAGCAAAAAAGAAAAATGAGTTGGATTGATGGGACGGACGGGAAGGGAGGATGAGTCCTCGAGGGAAGGCCAGTGCCAGTACCAGAAGGGTAAATGGAGTCAGAAGGGGACTCAGAAAGGCTTTGCGTTTCGCAGAAGGAATACTAAGTTGGTACGTTCCATAATCAGAGGCAAGGAGAATGGAAGTATAACTGACTACTTTCCATTACTCCCAAACCTTCAAGAACATAACGACGAAAAGCAACTTGGCAGCTGCAAATGCTTGCCCAACGTGCTAGATTGTTAGCCCTCTATGCTGGCTTTGTCTATAACTCATGAAAACACAGAACTATGACAGAGAAGCCCAACATGTCCAAAAACTCAACATGATTTTTTCTTTATTAACTCTGGGGAAAAATCCTCCCAGCCCAAAAATTCCATCATTCTACAAAGAAAGAGCTATGCTCTTTATAGGCCTAAAAAGGCTTTTTAAAACCTCAAAATGAAAGAAATAATAAAAAAAATAAAAATAAAAAGTGGATGGAGATCCACTTTTTTCTCCCAGTGAAAACATGATCCCACAATTTATTAAAAAGAACTAGCACTTAGACTATTTGTTTCCAACCAAAGGTGGCTAACCGAATTATATCATATAACTAGAAGGCAACTTAACCCAATCGGTTGCATGAGGACATGATCTGAGCTCCATGTGGAAGAATGCGTTCAGATATGGGCATACACGAAATCAGGTCCACTATTCGATTTCTGAAAACTGATGTGCAGACAGGTACCAAACAGAAAACTCCACAACTCGGCGACTGAAGTAAGGATGAGTGGTCACTGCTTTCAGACTCCACGTAGCCAAACGTCAATAACTTTGAGTGGTTGGAATAGAACTCACTAGTGTGAAAAACCATCCGTTTTGGCAAATCGACAGCTCTTCTCCACGTCAGCTAGTTGTTGATAAACATGACAAAATCGTCCATGGTTTTGGCAAATCGTGAAAACTGCCTCATTAAACAGAGATTCGGAGCACACCAATGATGCATGGCCGCTCCAATAAAAACTGATGATCGTTGGCGAAAAGCGTGGGTTGCTCCACGATATCACATCATCTAAAAACAAATTAGTTCTTGTCAAAACCAATTTCCTGCGGTAATTGATGGATGATGGTGTGAATCATTCAATGTGAACCCAACTTGTCCCTCGATTTGTGCTTAGTCCGCCAAAGGCTCATAGGTTGCTCCACGTCTAGCTTGATGCGGAACTCGCATAACGTGGACTCCATCCACGACTCGCAAACTGCCATGGAGACATACCAAAACATGAAGCTTGTCCCTGAAATCAGCCACGGGTTTAGTTCCACACGTGAAGGTCTGAGTGAGAATCCATCCATCTCATATCGGCTGTCAATAACACCCGCTAGCAGTTACAACTTTTAGCAAATCACACCTGAGGGAGCGCCAATTAAGGGCATGAAGCGGTGGGTTCCATGGCGTGATGTGAGACAATCTCGGGGTCACCCTCTCAAATCACAAAAATGATTACCCTGGATGCTTTAGAGTCCAAATTCTAAAATTCGGCTGTGAGCCAAGCCACTACAATGAAGATACTCCTAGCGGTCCACAGACTTGACTCACGAGCTGCTACAGGTTTCGATAGTTTCTTCATTGATGTGCATCCTCTGGTTTCTTAGCTCATGACCATTTTCAAGAATGCTGTCTTCTTTCTTGATGTATTTTGAATGTCAAACTTTGCATGCTTGATTCACTATCAGGTCCATCACTCTTTTTATTTCACGGGACAACCTTTACTTAGTGTATTTTGAGCTCTTTTTAGAAACAATATCCAACATTTCTGAACAATCCAAAATGCATCCTAGACTGCTTATACCTTAACCAAATATTATATCAAACTCTGCTTGTTTATAGGGCCTTGCTTTTCTGCACTCTTATACGTGTTCTTACTCCATTGTCTTGATCTCCCTTAAGCTGACATTTTGCGCAATGCTTGGCTCATGGGAAGTGCTTATAGACCAAATTGCAACGTCCTTCAATTTCAGCCCTGGGGGTCAAAGAAGCAACAAAATCAATACAAATCAGATCCACGGCTCCAGATCTGCACATATGGTCAGCAGTCTCCAAGGCCATCTCTCCGCTGTCTGGCTGGCAAACAATTAGGCTTTCTACATCCACCCCCCATGCCTTTGAATAGTAAAAGACATGCTCAGTATAGCATTACCAACCAAAATTTGGATTGTATTTCTTTCTGATTCTGTTCCTCTTTCCCATGCCCTGCCTGTGAAGCTGAACATACCAAGCTTAAATAAATGCCGAGAAGTCATGAAGCCAACTGCTCTGGATACCCCTGTCAAATCAGGAGGTAACATCTGGCTCTATGGGGGACGTATGCTCTTGGAGAGAGCATACGAGAACCTCAGACTCTCTGAGTATCGGCAGACCAAAAATTTCCGAAGGAAGTACAAAATGCAGTGTGGATGGCTTGATTCACATCCAAGAAACTGCTTATTACAACTTGAAAATAGAAATAAATGCATAAAAACTAACAACTGGAGATGCTCATGCAAGAGCTTATTTTTTCTACCTACACTAACTTATCATGAGACTAGCACATGTCAGGTGTATGCACACAAGTAATGGAGCCATCTCAGCTTCTTGTCAACCATAGGACATCTCCCCTTGTGTTTGGTCATTAACCAAAACAAAGTCTCATCAAATATATTGTAAATGTGCCTTGGAAATGCCATCAAAGTATGGTTGTCATAAAAATGTTCATGCTGCACACATAAGAGATCTTTCAAATTTTTAACCATACAGCACGTTGGAATGCATGCTTCATTAATATAACATTGAAGAGGGCTAAAATAAGCAATGGGCAGCCCTTCTTCAATCTGACCTTTGTCATTCAAGAGCCTCTCATGAGGCAGATCTGCAATACAAGTGTTATCAATTTCAAAATATACCTGAGGCAGCTTCTCATCTTCAACATGAAGTTGTTCAGGAACTTGGGGCAGCTTCACATATTCTATTACAACTCTATCTGGGATCTCTTCAGTAATGTCTTCAACCAAGGGTTCTTGTAATACTCCCTCACTCAGATCTTCAATGATTTGTTTTTTAAACTCGGGATGGAGCCTAGGGATGAGGGCATCATATTCTTTAGCAAGCTGCTCAATCTCATCTATTGTCCCATTGTGCCAGTGGAGGAGAAACCTCTCGAAAAAAATTGCCACTGAATCTATGGATTCATCCAACAGACCACAGAACTAGATCATTTCATCCCTTTCCAAAGTTATGGCAAAAACGATCATAATACCATCCTCATGACGAACATTAAAATCAACCATCAGTTTAGAGAAAGAGGCAATATGATGGGTGGCTGAAACACCATCATTTCCATAAAATTCGAGAAGAATGTCATGCACCTTCTCAGGGTCATAGCACTGATTAGGAAATCCATGGATTTTTGAGAAATCCAATGGGCTGTAAGCTTCGTGCCAAATATCCCACGGGTCTTCCATAAATCAAACAATGAGGTACTTAATTTAAAAAAACGTGTTTAATCATGCCTCATACCAAACTTGTGGAGTCGCCAAGGTGAGCTTGAGAGCCTTTTGATGAGTGTGCTCACCTCTACACCCAATCGGATCTTCAAATCTGCAAAAGGACAAGGGCTTTGTCCCTTCGTGGAGTCGCCATGTGAGAGGAAAAATCTACAATGTAATCTCCCACAAATGTCAATGAAGCATAGTCGTCAAAATCCGGGAATTGGATTTTGTCCCCGGCAATGGCGCCAAAATGTTGTCGCCCTCTCCTGAAGACTGCATATTCTTATCAATTTTAATGGCCAAATTCTGAGCTTGAAGCAATTTGGTTGGCTCCTTGTCTCTAATCTAGTACTGGATCTTGCCACTTAATGCTTCTATGTAATAATCCAAATTGGAAGTTGTAGGAGGAGCATAAGGGGCAGGGATTAAATTTGACAACTCTGTGAACCTATTGTTGAACTCATCCATGGTTTCTGTATCAGACTTCTTCATACTAGTCAAGGCTGCCACTAGATGTCTAGGTTGCTTCTTGCTGCCAAAATTTTCGAGGAAAGCAGACTTGAAATCCGCTATGGTAGTGAAAGAGTTGTTTGGCAAATTGTCATACCAATTTCCAGCTTTACCATCCAAATATAGAGCAAAAAAGGGTCATGTAAACATCTTCATGTTTATCAGTACCCCTGACATAAGAACCACAGTGTCTGGAATTTTTTTTTGATGTGCTGCTTAGCAAAGATAGAGGCATCAGTGCCATTAAAAGTCATGAGCTTATCAATAGCATTTTCGGGAATGTCATGGGGCTGACTTGCTATCTGAGTGAAATTGAGCTGATTAAAAACTCACCCATTGTGTTAGGAAAACAGTTATTGTTTTGAAAATTTTCTAAGTTTTCTTGAAATAAAAGGTGGATGTCAGAAACAGACTCAGATCCAAGTTCTACAAGGATCCTATGAGAAGCTAGTTTGTTCAGTCTCCTCCTATAGACCTTTTCAGGATCAGGGATGAAACTGAGCAAACCTTCAGAGTTTCTTCTAGTTGATTACCTTGAGGTGTTAACTGATAGTGGAGTCGCCAGGTGGATTCAAGTCTAATTTCTGAGAATTGATTGGACTAAAAAATCTACCAAAAAAAAGGAAAAAAAAAGGTAAAAAACTAAAAAGAAACAAAGGTCGTCCAGGAACAAAAAAGATTTATCCCCGGCAACGACGCCAAAAGATGTTGTCCACCAATTGCACACCAGCTGCAAAAATCTTTCGAAAGCTGTCTTTTCACTTGAGAAAGTGGGAGAGGTGTGACTTTGGGGGCAAGCACAGAGCCAGGTACTGTCACCTACTCCTAGCTCCTTCGTTTAGGCTAACTCCTAATGAAGCCAAGGGGGGTAGTCCCTAAGAAAGAGTTTTCTATGGCTCAATGTGTTTAAGTAAATTTTATAAAAGTGATGCGGATGGGTGTTTATTAGGAGTTTGTCATGATGAACGGAGATTGCAATTATTATAAATGAAAAAATGAATACAAGACAAAAGCAATCCACCTTGCTACACTAGATTTAAAGATGAGCAATATAATGTGAACTCGTGAAATAAACTAGCATTCACAGATAAGGATCTTACTTGAAAAAAAAAAAAAACCAAAGGACAAATGGCCCAGATTAATAATAATGCATAAAAGAACAGACCAGTGCCTTATGGAGTCAAATGTCTGAGATGCTTGAAAATACTAAAAATACAAGTCTCAAAATAGTGCTAGTGAAAGTGTTTTGCGATTGTTCTTGCTTTACTTTAAAGTATTTTAATGGTCTTGCTTATTATGGCTTATCAAAGGTATTAAAAGACCAAAAGAATCCACCCAAAATGGTACGTTTTTCCATCACACCTACCATACAGCCTGCTTAACATCAATGCTATTAATCTGAATGGGGTTCAAAGATGAGGCGTTTCATACTCTCCTGACTGCTTATGTCTGAAGGTTTTTCCTTTTGTCATCATTCCCTTAACTGTGGTGGTAAAGTCAAATTTAAGACTCTTGACCCAATCTATGGTCACACTTATTTCTACTTCTGGTAGACTGTATGCTTTTGAAATGAATGCCAATGCAAATGATGCAACAGGCTTTCCCTCTTCATCATTGATTATCATCCCCACCGTATCTATTTTCGGCAAAAGCCAACCAATGACCTCGGCGCAGGGAAAAACCTCTGGCCTGGTGGCTATCTTGGTTAACCCAGACCTCAAAATATTCTCACATAGAGCAAGATCCCCCAATCCAGCTTCTGGCACTTTCTTATCAACCATCATAGGGTAGATCTGGCCCCATTTCAACTCGGGTTCTGCGCCTGTAACTGCTTTAGTGTCTTCGTATACTATCTCAACCTTTACCGCAGGCGGGATTTCAGCAATATCTATGTTAGAATCGCTCTCAGCGATTTTGAGCTTCTTCCTTCCCTTCTTTGGCATGGTTTCGGCAGCAAACAGTACCTGCAAAACAAAGCTCTCTTAGCACCCATATGATTAATGTAAGCAAAATCAATCATACATATACATCATTTGAGCATAAAAATCTAAAACTTCTTTACCCTGTCAGTTCCTTCCATTAGAAATAGCACCACGAAACCGGCTCATGGTTACGGTTAAAAAACAAACTCTACTGAACCGCGTGAAACTACTCCTGAAAAAACCCTCCAGACTCTACTTTAAAAAAACTGAAACCCGCGAACGGCCCTAACTCTCTCACAGGTGTAACGAAACTTCGAAGAACCAAAATAATGGTGGCGATGCCTTAGGGATAAAATAATGCCACAAATCCCAAAGGATTTTTAACCTACAGGCTTTGCATGGAAAAAGAAAACCGCAGCCCAAGCCAACGCCCACGCGTGAGCGACTGACTGTCTCCATCTCGACGTGAAGCTTGGCCTCCTGAGAACTCGTCTTTGACCTAACCACTTGGGCGAAAACGCCTCTGAATATGCATTAGGCCTATGTACTTACTAGGGCAAAAATATGTCGTGACAGCCCGACCAAAAGAAACGGGAAACGAAAACCCCCTAAATACCTGGCCAAACCTAACCACCAACGACGACGGACAACTGCAAACCTTACCAAATCATTTACTGGGAAAAAAGATAAGAAAAACCTACCTGTTCGGTTAGCAAAATGCCACGTACTTGGAAATGATCAGTGAGTACAGGCCACGTGAGCTTCAGTGCAAAACTTGCACAGTAGGCTTCAAAACGGGTCGCGTTCTCCAAACTCACCGAACTCCGAAAAACAAAACGAAATGAGCAAATCAATAGGCTTTTTGGGGTTTTAAAACCCCTCATTCACCTGCACGTGTGACCCCAAAACCCCGTTGGCGCCAACCAACCGCGGGCTAGAGACTTAAGTCATGATGGGCAACCTCCCGCAATAGCGGCTTGCACACTCAACTCTATCCGCAACAGTGGCTTGAAACCAACATTCTCCCACGATCTCCTTACGACTCGGCGATACAAAACATATCGGAGAGAAAACAACAATCCATCCGCAACAACAGCTTGAAACTCAACACACTCGCCGCGACAGCGTATCGGACGATACCCCCGTGACAAAATATGCGGAACATCCGCCGTAGCGGACCCAACATGAAGAAACTCCCGCCGTAGCGGCTCCCGGATGTCAAATGAAACGAACTTAGAAGTCTGCCGCCGTAGCGGGCAAGACGTACAAAGCCTTCTGCCGTAGCGGGAACACACAGACGACGGCTCGCGAGAAAGAAAAGATACCCACCATAGCGGCCCGATAATGAACAACCTTCCGCTACAACGGCGGTGAGAGAAGAAGACGCCCGTCGTTTTGGCTCGTAAGTTGGGAAAGGCTCTTTGTAGCGGCGTGAAATCAAAGAAGAGCCCGCTGTAGCGGCTCGAAATTGAGAAACCATATGCTGCTGCGGATCAAAAATAGACTTTCTTGGTAAAAAACGAAAATCTTCCGAAAATTTATGATGGATAGGAAAACCAAAAGACAATAAAAACAAAGGCAATTAAGATTTTCAAGGGGGGCCAAAAAATATCAAAAATATTTTTGGGAAAATGTTGCAGCGGCAACACCACCTAAGCATTTTCTTAATGTAAAAAAGTTTTGCCTTGGCTTTGGTTACCAACCAAAGCAAGAATATATTATTTAGAAAATGCAAACTTGCGTGATGATTCAGGATGGGCAGGCTGGATGGGAGATCATAAGCATAAATAATGTCGTTAAACTTCTTCCCAAACTGGTAGGTGCTTGCGCAGGCTGTCTCTATCCATGACTGGATATGACTAATATACAAATCCACATGATGAGGTAGATCAACTACACCATCATACTGATCATCAAGGCTTATCGAGTGATAACTCCTTGTATAAACCCCAAGCTGCTCCAAATCATAAGGAACCTCTACATGTGAAGATGTTGGTTGAGATTGATATTGCACTGACTACATAACATCTGACTCTTCACTACACTGCTTCTCCATGTCTTCCTTACTGATTCTTGTGTATGATTCTGAATGATATGGCTTTGAATGATCATATGCAAAATCTGAATGCTCCTGTTCAATATCAGGATTTCCCAAGGTCTCAAGATGAACACTTTCTTCTGTGGACATATCATAGGTAGGATTTTCAATAAAACCTCCAAAATATTTTGAATCAACACTCCCCTCTCTAGACATATCATGAATGGGATTTTCCATAAATGACCAATAGTTATCATCAATTTCTTTGTCAAATATGGGGGAGTCGTCATCAAATGCCTCATGCTCCTAGAGTGCTGAGGGCCGAGGCTTCCTCATGTTCATAATAATCTTCTTCAAAAAGCTTGATTTCAAATATGTCATAAGACGATAAACCTTCCAAACCCTCACCACCATGTGGAGAACATGGAGGAGTTTCATCATATACCATACAAACTTCATCATAATTTTCTTTATAAGCTTCTGTGATGGTTTCTTCGTGAGGTTGATCTGGAGGATAAGTATTATCATTGTCACTAACATAAACCTGAGCACACTCCAAATCTTCATTGGCATCATGAGATGGATTTTCATTAATATCTTCAATCAAGAGATCCTTATGTGTTTCTTCAATGGGGTCATTATGAATCTCTTTCTTAACGTCAAGATGTGTTCTAGGGAGGAGGGCATCAAATTCTTTAACGAGTTGCGTAATCTCCACTACTCCTCCTTCATACCAACGCAAAAAGAAAATATTCGAGAAAATCAACCATGGAAACTATGGATTTTCAGGAAGGTCATAGAATGAATTCTCCGAATCCGCCTTCAAGGAAGGAGAAAATATGATCATCAAATCATCCTCATGAACCGCATTAAAATCAGCCCCTAGTTTGAAGAATGTAGCAATATGATGGGTGACTGAATCACCATTATTTCCAAAAAACTCTGGAACAAAATTATATAGCTCTTTATGGTTATAACTATCATTAGGAAATCCATAGGCATTTGAGAAATCTATTGAGGGGCATGCTTCGAGTAAGAGAGTACGAAGCCCTTTTTTACCCATAGTTGAATTCAACTTTTTAGATCTGAATTAACCATGAAGAACATTTGGTACTAAATCAGGAAATATGTCAAATAATGAGCTTTAAAATTTTCATCTACACAATAAATCTCAACAATTTTTATGTGAAACAAGGGTTTTATCCCTTTAATGGAGTCGCCATGTGAGAAAAAAAATATGCATTAAATACTCTCACAAAAACTATTTTTTGCTTTTCTTTGTAAAATAAAACAGGAAAAAGGTTAATGGATGTAATATCCCAAACACTGATATTCTACTGTTTTCTATTCTAGGGCTCACTTGTGTACTGATAATATGCAATAATACTGAATAAAATGTTGCATGCAAGGTGCCAAAATAGTGCCCCTAAATTATAGCTAAACTAGCGCAGAGATTTGCAGAGAGAAGATCAACACTTACCACTGATAATCAAGCTGATAATACTCCAGAGATAATATGCATGCATAAAGAGCCGAATGGATGAAGAATTGGTGCTCCTTTCCTCCGGTGTTACCGCCCAGCAGCACGAACCCCTTCTTCAGCTAAAGGTGACGTTTTTAGTGAAGGAGTGGCGTGATGAAGACGAGGTTTTGCGGGGATGAAGGTCTTCCCGTGCTGGAGAGAATGACCGGAGCATGCAGAGGTTTTGACCCCTCTAGGCAGGCTAGTGAATTAGCTGCTCATGCCCCCAGCTACACGAAATTAATGAGAATTGCTTCGGATGAGCAAAATGGATGCTGATGATCACCCAATACCATAGGATGATCCTGTTGATGAAGATGATGTCAATATTCAGAAGATAAACTGAGATCCGGAGACCCAGTGAATGCTTTGGGGTTTTCCAGTGAAATCCTCAGCTGCACACGTGTCCCTGCAAAAGATCTTCTAATGGATGCAAAATAGATGTTTATGAATGAATAAAGATGAAGAGCCGTTGGTGGACTTGAATGGCCTACCCTGAAGGAGACTAGGGCAGATATGTCACTGTCGAACCCTCGTTAGTTGAAGACTCTGTCTTCAACCCCAACTGTTGCTGTTGCATGCTGTGCTGTTGCTCCAAGACTCCAAATCAACAACAATAATAATAGATGACTCATTTAGTCCAATAACCTTTCTTAAATAGAGCCTCATGCGCTTTTAGGCTTTGCATGTCAGTTTTAGGGTTTATGCTTCACTTTTGCATGCATGCAATTCTAATTTCATGTTGACTTTTAAGCCTAAGAAAATAAGGCTTCTTCCTCCTTACTGATGACTTTAATACTGTAGGAGTGTCTCGTTCTGTTCTAAGTATCAAGGTCCTCAGTCAACCCCCTCTTATGCCGTAGCCTTTCGAACCTATGGGAATTAAGTAGGTTAGCGGGTGTTTTGATGCCTAATTGGAAGAGGACATTACAATGGAGTTGCCAGATGAAAAATAAAGATCTACTATAAACATTCATCAAGCAAAGTAAAAGCAAAAAAGGAGAAACAAAAGTCGTATTCCGGGAGTATAATGATTTATCCCTAACAACGACGCCAAAAAGAATGTCGCTTTTCATGCACCTCGGGGGGGTTTGCGTGGAGAAAATATTCAAGCCACTGGGTGCGTCCTTGGGGGCAAGTCTTGAGTTGAGATATTGTCATTCAACACTCAACTCCTTCGTCTAGGCCAACTCCTAGCTAAGTCAAGGGGGTGCTCCCTATAAAACAAGCCAAGGATTTTAAGCTAAGAAACAAAAGGATGAAATTAATCTAGGAGTTTTGAAATGAAATATTGAGACAGGACTTGCAATGATTTAGATAACTTCGACAACATATGAAATTTAAAGCATTCACAACACATTGATTAATTTAAGCAGAAAGTAAGGATTGTAGACCAGTTCCGTGGAGTCAAATAATGCTATAAAGGGAAATGTTGTGCAAGTGTATCTTGGTTAGTTTTAGTTATTATGGATGAGATGGATTAAGGGGAAAAGGGGATTCCTGATATACCCGAAAGTACTTAGGAATATGTTCGGATTTCAACTAATGTGGCTTCGCACAAGGACGTGTGGGCTAGATGGAGTCATGGGTGTGTGTCCAAAAATACATCAAATGAGAGTGTAGCCTGACCGGGCCCCATGGTCACTTTCTAGTTGTTCCCGCTTGTTATCCACTAAGTTGCACTTAGGTGGATTTCCAGTGAGTTCCTTGTTCGTTATCAGTGCTCAGAAGTTCTGAAGCCTTTTCAGGGCCAATTTTGGTCACATTTTAAATTTTAGCATGTTCATGCCTTGTGGGGAACTTGTAATAAATTGACGTAGGGTTCGACCACCAAGACGACCATTCCAGCTTTGGAGGAGCAGGTGAAAAACTCGAAAATTATGCATCACTTATTCAGCCTTGCATAAGCAACAAGGGAAAAAACACCTTGGAATAATTGGCTTGATAACCAAGTCCTAGGAAGCCAAGTTTTTTACAAAAAACCCGTGCTAACACATTATTTACAACTTCCTCACAAGGCATGAACATGTGGTAAAAAAGTGAAAAAAGGGCCTTGGAAGGCCTGAATGGACTTTTGAAATCTGAATTTGAACAAGTACTTTGTTCATCTTTGCCGGCTAACTTGAAAGTCCGATTGAGTGCAACTTAGGCAGTAACAGTAGGTTGAGTTAAAAACTCGAAAATTGTTGGGCACACCAATTACACAGAGAGGGGGGGTGAATCTGTGTGTGCAGTCTTTATTACTTTTTCAACTTTAACAATCAACAACTTATTCAATATTGTGCATTATCACATTATCATTATATCATCAGCAGCATTGTTATCATCATTATATCATCATCATCACATAGAAAGCATAGCAAAACAGTACACAAGATTTTTACGTAGAAACCCAAGTCTTGGGGGGAAAACCACGGAAGCCTTTTTAAAATAGTTTTCTAGAAATAACTGGAAGGAGGCACCAACCCCCTTATTACAAAGACTTCAATTTTCCAGCTGCAACTGGAAGGAAGCTATGACCCCCTGATTTATAGGCTTCAACCTGAAGGAAGCTACCATTCCCCAGTTTTCCGGATTCAACTGGAAGGAGGCTACAACCACCTTTCCTTGCCTCGTCTTGCCACCCTGATATGAAGATAGAAACTGCTGAAACACAACTGCACTGATCTTGCGGACCTGCTAATCAACACTTGTGTTACACTGCACAATCTGTACCACACTGCACAACCTATACTACACTGCACAACCACTGCCACTACTAACCACTGCTCATCATCTGATCACTACTCATCAGCTGATCACTGTTTTCTGTATCACACTGCTCATCAATTGATCACTGTCTGTTGTATCACATTGTTCATCATCTGATCATTATTCATCAATTCATCACTTGCTCATCATAGCACCAGAACTGAACCAGTAACCTGTCCAATTACTTTGTACCAATCAATCATCCGACTCAATCAATCTGAGTCTGCACACCAAATTCTGTCCACCTGAATCAAACCAACTGCTCATACAACTCAGCCAATATGAGTCAAACCAATTGCTCATAAGGCAACCTATGCCAATCCAATCTCTGAATCTGCTGCGGATATCACTGCCACATACTGCTCATGTATCTCTCATCATACACAATTACTGAACAAGTAACTCTGCTCTGCTTATGCTGAACACAAGGCATGCATCATCATAGTGCATAGAAGAATACCATGGCATATAGGTATGATAAAGTATAGTAGACCATCACAGCATCACTTCATAGCATGTGTCAAGGAGAGTGTGCATCAATATCATAGAATATAGTATGCAACACGTATTATCACACCATCAAAATGTATCATATCAAGGCTTTGGTTATTCACTTGTTCATAGTTCACATAAACATATCTCTGTACAAACACTCTACCATTTCACACCACTGCAATCACATTCCTCTGTACATATATTCACACTATACTGTACTCTTAAGCATTATACATTACATGCCACAGCTTGTACATATACTTATACATTACCCACATACTCTTACTACACAACGCTGTACATACTTTACATTTTATGTACAAACATAATGTATACTGTTCATATCACTGATTATCACTAAATGTTCACTCATCACTGTTCAACTCATCACTGTTCATATACATGTACACATATTGTACATAGACTTGTCTTGTCAGCTGTACATATACCTTGTCTATTTGTCTACACACCTTGTCTGTTGTATACACACTTGTCTACTACTACATACTTGTCTAATCACTGTACATAAGAGTATAGTCATAGTGCATAGCAACATCACATCATCATTAAGTATCATAATACATCACTGTATATGCCTTACACATACCTCGGACTGTAGATGGTGATAAAAAGAGACTGTGTATTTAGTGTAGAAGGTCTAAAGCTTAGACTGTGTACCCAAAAAAAATTCACTGCATAAAAAGGGCTTGTATCTGCTCAAAAAGCTCGAAACCGTCACAAAAGAAGGCAGCATCAACCAAACCTCAACTCTCAAACGACTGTGCAAATAAAAAACATCCTCAAACTCTGAAAAAAATGGATGTAGGTCTGTCTATTCTTCCAAAGAAATCGAACTGTTCTTTCCTTGAAAAACTCAGGTTATCACAGATTTCAAACGAAAGAAAAACTTTATGAAAGACGAATTCGGGTCTGCTCTTTATTCTTTTTCTGCTAACTGTACCCACGAGAATCCTTAGTCATAAACCAGCGAAGGACACAGTCCACTCCTTTCTTAGAAAGTGACAAAGGTTTGGTTCATTTATACACTAACCTTGACGTAGAGGATAAGTTAGGACCGACTCATAGATTAAAAGTTTTATTAACCTTGTTCCACAAATTTGATGAGCCACGTCACTTTAACAAGGCTGGACATCATGATAAAAGGTGAGAGAGCGAATTCATGTTAAAAACTCAATCGTGACTTCGATCCATAAAAAAGGGATGGAAAAAAAAACTTTTTAATGCCATACGTATCCTTTAAAAATAAAGGAGGTCTTCCACCATATTAAAATAATGTTTAATTTTTAACATAAAGTGGATGGGTATATAATAAAGTTGCTTTACTTTTTAAACTCCATCATGTTATACGTATCCTTTAAAAATAAAGGAGCTCTTCCACCATATTCCACCATATTAAAATAATGTTTAATTTTTGACATAAAGTGGATGGGTATATAATAAAGTTGCTTTACTTATTAAAGAGCCTCTCCAAAGTTGGAGGTTTGGGATTTATTATTTTTAAATTGCTTTATTATTTAAACACTTGATGGGGTTTTTTTAAATTAAAAAATTGATTTAAAGATTATTTTAAAAAAATACTTAAAGGGACTGACCTTAGAGGATGGTTAAAAGGTTTAATTGATTATTAGAAACATGCTTTCAAAGGTGGGTAAACATTAAGTTTATTATCTTAATATTTTATTTATTTGTTAATAATCTTTTTATTGATAAAAAAAGTTTTAACACTTTAACTTAATGGTAAGGGTTTTATGGGCCTTGTGGGTTTAAGGGTCATCAAATAAGGTCTTCAAAGGCAAATGTAAAGGTGCAATAGGTATCATCATGCAACAAGGGTATTATTAGTGTTTTGAGGGCATAGGTTGTGGTATAGGGGAACCAAAGAAACGACTAGGGAACCATAGAAACATCTTAGGGGCACTTAAACACTCTACAGGGTGTTCAAGGCTTTTGCCATTGTCCCAAGGGCTCCAAGGGCTTCAGACTTGGGCTTGGACAAGGTCAAAAGGTCTCCTTAGACACTGACACTTACATAACCCTCAGGGGCTCCTCAAGGGGCACCAAGACACACTTGTTGGCATCAATGACCATACACTGTTGGCATCAATGACAGCTTAATCAACAAAAATTATAAGTTGTTTATGCAGCAAGCTGCAATCGATAATTAACAAGGGAAAAAGAACTCTAGAGTACCTCATTGATAGTTAAGTCTAAGTCAGCCAAGCCTTTTACAAAATTTCATCATGCTATGCCAACTTATTACAATGTCCCCGTAGGGTATGGACATGCAATTATTTAAAAAATAGGGCCCTGAAAGGCCTTTTGAACTTTTGAGCACTAACAATGAACAAAGGACGGCTCACTACTTCGACGGCTCACTAGAAATCCACCTAAGTGCAACTTTGTGGATAACAAGGACTAGGCTCATGATTGAAATCTGGTCTGCCAAAATGAGATGTAGCTCCCATCTACAAAATATGTGATAACATGCTTCCCAAGTGAATGCTCCATGAGATAAGAATAGGAAAAGGTGCAAGGGACTCTCCAATGGTGGGTGCTCCTAAAAACTTCAATGAATGATGGCACATGTGAGTATAGAACAAGTGATCGACAAGAGTGCAAGAGATTGCATCCATACATCGAGGGGTCACACCCTCAACCAACCAATAGATCCATGTGTAATAGTTCATCAAAGTAGCAAATGACCTCATCCAACACATGCCAATGCACCTTGTTCATTGAATGATGTCCACATATCAACCATCTCATCAATCCTCATGTAATGCCAGATCTATGAAATAAGGAGATCACCAATCCATGATAAAGGCAGTAATCCCAAGAGCAAGGTCTCCACAATAGATAACCAACACCGTGAAGAAGGAGACAGCCCCATCTACAAGTTAAGAATATGCCTCCACATCTGCCAAGGATGAAAAACAAGGAGGGTGTTCTACATATAATGATAGCAAATAATACGAAGATGCCATTCACATGCTAGGAACCAAGAACACTCCTCAAGAAATGGGCTCCATATCATCCACATAAGCCATCCAAGAGTCCATGGACAAGGGTGCTCCAAGGGATATCAATGATAATCCATCCATGTCATCAAATCATGCCACATAGACAAGAGCGGCCCAAGGAAAATCGTCAAACAAGCATTACTAAGCACTAAGTGTGCCACTTGGGCTAGAACTCTCATATGGACAATCCCCAAATGCCATCTCATCATGAGATCAAGGCAAGCGCCTTACTGCAAAAGACAATCCATGCCATGAGGATGCTACATCATACCAGAAATAATAGGGCACTCTACAAGAAGATGATCCATTTATCTTATACAAGTGCAATGCCATCAATATGAGAGTACATCAATACCGGCACATCATCTGAAGACACATCCCATAGCTACTAGCCCAAATATATCATGAACATCCATATGCTAGGGCACCATCAACACTAGGACATCAGCAGAACATGAAACAAAATCTAGCATCAACAAACCTAGGTCATCCATAGCTCCATCAACCTGTAATCCCTGCTGACTATGTGACAAAAATCGTGTGGACACCCATGTCAAAATAGGGGGTAACTGGCTGCATCTCTCTTGGAAGTTGACTGCCATAATGCTGTTTATCTCTTTCTTCTTTCAGATTTTGGTTGGTTTTGGTTCCGTTCAATTATCTCATTAACATTTGTGAATCTCAACAAGTGTTGGCCCCACTATTGATGTGAATCCTTATTGTCTCTTGGTGCATTTTTGCTAATGGCTGTTTTCTACTATCCTGTTTGTATAAATATTTTTATATTGGATCATTCCTCGTAGATATCTGTGTATATTTATAACAAAGAAAAGCCTTGCAATTTCTCAAAACATATGTTGAATAGATACCGTTCTTATTTTAGGGTGTAAGGTGCTGGATTGGTATCATAGTGTTTTTTTTCCCTTGTGAATTGCTCAATTACATTATAGTGAAAAAAATAGGTACATCAATCAAAATAACAAAGTGATTGTCCAGTCTCTATTTTAATTAATTTTTGATGAAGAAATGAAATTTGAACTGTCATTTTTAACTTTGTTATCTATTGATCTTAGGTTCTAAGCTGGGTGAAGAGTGGCTTAAGAGACTTCTCAATTTCTCGGGCAACAGTTGAATGGGGAATCCCTGTGCCAAATGACAGTAAACAAACAATTTATGTTTGGTTTGATGCTATGCTGGGGTATTTATCAGCAAACTCATATTGATAACACACTAAGCTAAACTTACAGCACATAAAATGTGAAGTATATAAATCAAGGCAGGTTTTTTGAAAATCCAGCCAGATTGTCTGCAGATGTAGATGTCAATATTCGTTGTGTATTAGTAATATTTTTCTTTTGGAATGAACTTAGCTTGCAAAAGTTGATCTCATCAGTTTGTTGCAGAATGGATTTCTAATATATTTCGTACTATATCACCCTGAAGGAAGATGTCAAAGGATTTTGCTCAATGTATATTGCAGCTATGAAACACCAATGTTGTGCTGCATTCGCTTAGGGGCTGCTAATCCAAATAGATAGGAAAGATCATGATGCCCCATGATGATGGCCACTTGAGTTTGTTGGGGTCCCAATTACAGCCAATTTTGGAAAAGAGTTATTAAATTGTTTTGATCCTGTTCTATGATTCTATCTAAAACTAAATAGCATATTAGAGATAACAATACTATTAACATACCATACTAAGAATATTGATGGAAAGATATGGATTAGATTTTGGTAGCCTATAATTTGACTTTGTTATTCAGTTTAATATAAATTCTTTGTGTAATTCACTTCCATATGCTTTATTGGAGAGTGGAAAGGCACTTGCCTTGAATGACATTGACTATTGATTTTTGCCTAGATATACCTGATGGGGACTGTTGCCACCTTTCACACACTTGGGGGGAGGACATGGCAGAAATCTTCAAGCCACTCGGTGTGTCCTTGGGGCCAAGTCTCGAGTCAAGGCGGTCCCCTTGTTCTTGACTCCTCCATTTAGGCCAACTCCTAACGAAGCCAAGGGGGGTAGACCCTATTTAGTTGCTAAGGCTGTTAAGGCTTAGTGATGATGATTTTAGTTGTTTAGGAGTTTTAATAAAAAGTAAACACTTGAACAAGATATTGCAACATAAATAATGAAAGCACAACAACATATAGATTAACACATGATATGTAAAGCACATAGAAGAAGATGATTGTAAAATGTAAAACCAATGCAAAAAAAGGAGTCCACAGATAAAGAGTGTTGTTGTATTGCTAAAAAAGGGGTGTTGCAAGTGCTCTTGGTCAGTTTTAATTTAATGTGGAGACGCGTTGATTAACTTAAGGGGAAAGGGTACTCCAAATATACCCGAAGGTACGAGGAGTATGTCCAAAACCTTTATCCAATGTGGTTCCTCGCAAGGAATATGTGGGTTGGTTGGAGTCTCTGAGACGTGTTCAATACTACACCAACAAGGGTGTAGCTTAACAATGTCTCGAAGTCACTCCCTAGTTGTTCTCACTTCTTTTGTGGATTTTTCCACCGTAACGGATCAAATCGAGGCGTTGGATTTTCACCTGGGGAGGTTAATTGAATTGTGAAAACTAATTAATCCAGTCACCCACGTTGCTTTTGATGCAACCAACTGTTCGGTCGAACCGCAATGGTGCAGAGCATACACAACGGAGCCTAAGTAAATGTTAAGGATTTTATGACTTGTTTTGTTTGTTAAAAATGGAAAACTTAACCTCCAAGAATCTCGTTCGGTTCAAGTGAACCTTAATCGGGAAAGCAAGGAGGGGTAATTTTTATTATGTTTAAAGTGAAATAAACTTGAAATGCAAAAAAACCAAAACGAGTTATCTAATTAGATCTACCACACATCTCTTTTTCCTTTTGGGTAACTCGGGAAGTCGTGGATAAAGTAGTAGTATTACTTTGACAAATAAAATATGGAATGATATGATCAAGCTTGCAACATCTAACAAAGTATGCTATCCTGCAAATAAGAACTAAATTAAAACAAAACAAAAAAAACAAAAAAAGTGCAAACATGGGGCAAAGAAGCAGATTCCCCCCTGGGGGGATGGGGAGTGGGCTCAAAAGAGCCTACTCGAGATCTTTTATTTATCGCGGTTACAATATTAGAAGAAGTGCTCTTTGGTCCATGTTATCTGGGTTCCAAAGGCTTACAACTTAGTAAAAAATCGACTGAAATCGAAAAGAGAAGCTCTGAATGGCTCAAATCTTTGAAATTTGGCCAGCGTTTCCTTATCTTTTTCGACGAACCTGCAAAAATCAGCGAGCTATTAAAGGTAGAATATGCTCAAAAACACTTTGAGAGTGTCTTTGAACAATTCTCAGAAAACACTAACAAATATCGAAGTTAAAAACTTGAAAAGAAATGCTTAAAAATAACCAAGGAGCTTTCCTTAGGATCTTGGCTTGCCTTTTAGGCATCCAATATGATGTGCATTTTGTTGCCGCCTTTCACACACTTGGGGGGGAATGTGGCAGAAATCTTCAAGCCACTCGGTGTGTCCTTGGGGGCAAGTCTAGAGTAAAGGCTGTCACCTTGTTCTTTACTCCTCCGTTTAGGCCAACTCCTAACGAAGCCAGGGGGGGTAGGCCCTATTAAATTGCTAAGGCTGTTAAGGCTTAGTGGGATGATGATGAATGAGTTACGTAGGAGTTTTGATAAACAAATTTAACACAAGGTATTTGCAATATTGATTGAACCACAACAACATAAAGATTAATACTTGATAAGCAAAGTATACGCAAACATATGATGATATAAAAAATAGACCAGTGTCAATAATGGAGTCCACAAATGAAATTGCTGTTGAAATGGAGAAAGAAATGTTGCAAGTGCTCTAGGTCAAATTTTAAGTTAATGTGGGATGAGTTGATTAAACTTAGGGGAGAAGGGGACTGTTATCACATATATAGTAGCCAGGATACCATATTCTATTTTTTAGACACAATACATTTTTCAGCCAGATCTCTTACATATGAGATGCTGAGATGAGCAGTTTTGACGGATCATTATTATATTAGTGGACTATTGTACTCTCCCATGTCAGGACCGAGTCTCAGGACACTCAGATTTGAGGACCGATATAGCCATTTAGTCATTATAGAGCAGTTATTGTGCCCAATTTTATATCAGTACTTTCTCATTGGACATATGGTGTTTCAGATGGATTATATTGCATGATTATGACTCAGCTTGTTATATTGTGTTATGGTTATCATTGCTCTTATACTGATTTTTGTGACATGTATTAACTTGTGGTATCATGATCTGGCGGTCATAATTATATGGACTTGGATGTATTTTGTATTATGTATTGATGTCCCTACTTAGACTTGGAAGTTCCTGATCTATACTCATTGGTTTTGCCCTCCTTATGGAGAATAGAGGTAGTCATTCCCACCATTGTTTTGGCTTGTTAGTGTTGGCTTCATCTTTCACTGTCTCCACCCATCCATTCATTACCTTCTGGTTTAATTTTCAACCCGATTGATTTCTTGACTTATGGCATGGAGGACCTTTTTCCCCGCTAGAACTTTTGTTGGACAAGCCTCCCTGTTTATATTGTGTCTCGGCTCTGAGTTGGTGACAAAAATTGCCTTTGGTAAGTTGGATTGTATGCCTAAATATTCTGGTCGGTTGTCCCGATGTTTGGCACTGTGCAGAACTCTCCCAAGTCACTTGAGATGTTGTTGGCTAAAACTAAAAGCTCATGTACTACTTATATTGGAAATATTATATATGCGCCCATGGAAAATGAAAATGCTAAACTGTGTTTCTTGACATATGTAAAGAGGGAAAGAGCAATGAAATGCTAAAGTACTCCTTGAAGAGTATAAGCAAAGGTCCAAAAAAGCAATGGTTAAAAATATGCTATATCCAAATATTGTTGACCTTATAAGTATAAATATGTCCCGGATGAAAGTTGCGATTAGCTGTGCTTTTAAGCACTGGTGAAGTCCCAAAAGGGTCATATAGGCCAAAAAGGCCACGGAAATAAAATGGATGGTCCTAATGAACTTGGATCTAGCTTGATGTAGACATGATGCCTAAGTTGAATAAGCACTCTCTAAACAACTCAACCATTTGTGAGGCACTGCCATTCCTTGTGTTGTTGTTTGTCCGGCATTGGTTATAGTGAGTATTCCCTTTCCATATCCAAAGTGTCACGATGTTAAGTAGGAAGTCATCCTTTGCCTTAGCCTTGTCAACTTCATCCTTCACCCTTCACTAGCAAATTGGCTACAACTATGAAGTGCGTATAGTCCTGAAAGTCTAGTCTAAGTAATAATAAATAAAATCTTATATATGTATTTGTTGATGTACCGCCAGTGAAATGATTGCTACTTGTTGTGATTGTTGCTTGAATGAGTTGTAGAGCATGTCTTAGCCTTTTAACACTTGCAGCAGATGGATGATAGTCTGAGTTATTATTGGTGTCTGATCATTTACAGAGGGTTATATTGTTTATTGGATATGGTTGATGATCAGATAGAGGCCTATGAGGGGTATGAGTATACACCTTAGATGGATTTGGACTCTCTGAGTCTAATGAGACAGTTTATTTACAGTTCGGGGCACTTGCAGATATGATCAGGCTCATTCTGCCTTTCTGATGCAGTTTTTCTTCATAGGTTGATATGTCTGAGTAGGGAGATGTTTTAGTTGGATATCCTAGGGCGTTGTATGGAACATAGGGGTGTAACCACTTGTTTGTACCATAGTACCCCCATCCCAGAGAGCTTGGTGGGCTTAGTTTGACAACGCAGGCACCCTAGGAGGTTGTTTTGGAAGGATCACGTTTCCCGAGGTAGATTAAAAAATGATTAAATGGCTATTGAAGAAATCGGTTTGGGCTACTGAGGCAAGGAAATGACATGGGATGAGTCACAATGATGAGAGTGATGTCCTCTACACCTTCTCCAGTAGCTGTAGCTCCTGATTGGGCCCACACCTATTTTCTGGGCATTTTTTATTATTTTCTGGAGCTTTTTTGGAGGCTCATGATTTCCTCAAGGAGGCACAAAAGTCAAAGAATTAAATTGTTATATTATTTATTGTGCCATGGGGACACCCAAAGGGAGTTAGTCAAACACTCCTTGGACCCACTATGTGCTTTCATTTATTTCTTGTTGAGTGGGTTACCTTTATTTGGGTGGTTTAGTCCACTTTGGTAAATTATGGTTATATTGATCCATGTGTTGTATGTTGAGCTCATCTCAACCATTGATTAGAACATTTCATCTTTTAATCTTAGCCACTCATTTTGAAAGTGGTTAGGATTTGGTTATGATTGAGGTTCTCTCATTTCTATTTAAAGGAGAGAGCTTCTCATTTGTAAGGGGTCTTTGGCTCTGGGATCTGAATAATAGAAAGATTTTTTTGTGGAAATTTTTCTGGATCTGCTTTGCATTTGATGTGCTCAAATGGTGATTAGCTAGTCTTTAGCTTCCTAGCATTGTGAAAATTCTCGTGAGATCTATATTTTTCGTGGCTATCATTGTTTTGTCTATAGGAGGGCGTTTTCGCTGGAGCGTTTTTGTAGGGGGGCCTCAACTCGCTCGGTTCTTTTCGTCTTGGATCAGGGGGTTTTCATTAGTTTCATTGTGATCTATGATTACTTCATTTTACTGTCTTGTAGCATTCAGTTTCTTTATTTTGTATTAGCAAATCTGATATGGTTGACGTTTGCTCATGCAGGGTAGGGGGCGCTTTGGTGGTTTGGAGCTTGCATATGCCATAGAAATCACGGGGATCTTCCAGAATTGATCAGGATAGCAAAGATCGTCACTGTTATAGACTTCTACAAGCTTTTCCAGGTAAGATCCAATAGGTAACTCTCTTCTTTTTTAGATCTTATTCCATTGTACCTTGCTTCAATTCAACTTTTTCTGAGAACTCCTAAAACACTAAAAAACTAAAAAATCAATAAATCTGGGAATCGTCCGATCTTTTGCCAAACCATTTCTGGGTTTCATAGATCGGGCCTCCCCTTCATCAAATCAACTGAAACGCTGGTCAAATTCCTCACCATTTGACCTAGATCTGATTTTTAAGCAGAAAACTGCATAACCCCCCACTGAAAAATTGACTTGCTAGGGTTTTGAGTTTTTCTGAATTCTGACTTGATAGATGGATAGATCGGGTCCCACACAGCCTAAATCAACCCCAACGCTATGCAATTGCTTGACCATTTGGCCTAGATCTGAAAAATTGACTGAAATTGCCCTAGCGCCCTCACTGAAAACTGGACTTTTTCGGAAGTGATTTTTTTTGAAAGCTGATAAGATAGGCTGATAGATCAGGGCCCAAGGACTCCAGAACACCCCCAACGCTATGCTATTTCCTCCCGGTTTGCCCTAGATCTGAAAAATCAGTTTTCAGCCTTCTAGCCCCATCATCAGATTTTGACTTTTCTAGATTTGATTTTTCTGTTGATTTCTTGATTTGGGTTTGTAGATCAGGTCTCCCTGACCTCTTTTCTTCTTCAACGCTAAGCCATTAGCCTCCCAGTGCCCCTAAAACTGCAGATCTGTCCTCCTAAGCCCTAGCGCTAGCCATCCATTGAGCTGGGTTTCCTGTACCTTAGCTTTTCTGGACCAACTACTTTCTGGGTTCGTAGATCAAGGTGTCTCCTAGGTGGGTTCTCTGAAACGGTGGTTTACTGCTGACTCCATTGCCCAATGCACACAAAGCACTGATCTCCTAGCTAGCGCAGCCCTCAGGCTCTTAGCCTTTTCCCTTTACCAACATTTACTGATAGCTCAAATACCTTTCATTGAGTCTGATTTCTAGGTACTAGATAGTCCCAACTCTGTCCTTGTTTACCCTGTCACAGTTACGTTTCCCAAAACAGTGGTCACCTCCACCAGTTGCTAGTACCTAAACCCTAGAGCTAGGGTTTTCGTTTACCTTGCACCGTAAGTACCCTGAAGCCCCATCTGATCTTCTTCTGGTGTCTAGGTCTGATCTCTCCTGTCGGGAGCAGATCCGGGTCTCCCTCATTGTTGTCCTGGACTAGCATAACCTAAAGTGAAGGCTGCCTTGATTGGCGTGACAACCATCCATTTCGGAGTCTAGGCAGTCGTGGTTCCACCCCTTAGTTGCTTGCCCCTCTACCATCCATTCTGGATCCACTTCACGCAGGCAACTACAAGGCGGGTGATTACAGGGACTCTCAATATATCCGAGGGTATGGGGAGTATGTCCAAAACCCTTAACTGATACGGCTACCCGCAAGGAATATGTAGGCTGGTTAGAGTCTCTGAGACGGTGTTCAACACTACACCGCAAGGGTGTAGCCTAACTGTGTCTCGAGGTCACTGCCCAGTTGTTCCTGCTTCCTTTGGGTAATTTGCCACCACAACGGCTTAATTCGAGGCGTTGGATTTTCGCTTGGGGAGGTTTATTGAAAATGTGAGAACTAATTATTCTGGTCACCCACGCTGCTTTTGATGCAGCCGACTGATCGGACGAACAACAGCCAGTGCAGAGCATACACAATGGAGTCTTGGTAATTTTTAAGGATTTTAACTTTGTGTTCTTCGTTAAAAAGAAAATCCTCCAGGAATCTCTTTCGGTCCAAATGGACCTCAATTGAGAAAGTGAGGAGGGGTTAATTTTAGATAAAAAGAAAATACAAGAAAAACTTCACGCATTTTCTAATTAGTCCTACCACGCATCTCTTTCCCCTTTCGGGTCAATCGAGAAATCGTGGGGTAAGTAGTATTGTTACTTTGAAATGAAAAATATGGAATTCTTGTGATTTAAAGTATACAATGCTGCAAAACACAACTAAACTGAAGAAACAGTGAAAAATACAAAAAACAAAAAAAAACGCAGATTCTCCCCTTGGGGGATGGGGAGTGGGATCGAAAGAGCCTACTCTGGATCTTTTTTATTAATTGGTTACAAAACTTTAGAAGAAATGCACTTTGTTCCTTGTTATCTGAGATCTAAAGGCTTACAAAGCAGTAAGAAAAGAAGCCCGACTGAAGGGGGGAACTTCCTGGAAGCTCCGAAAGGCCCAATTTTTTTTTTTGGCCAGCGTATCATCCTCTTTTTGAACAGACCTACTAAAAATCAGCAAGCATAGTTTAATAAAAAGTGCCCAAAAACACTTTAGAAGTGTCTTTGGGCAACACAAAAATTACCCAAAACAAATCTAAGATAAAAGAGTTAAAAAAAGGTGCAAAAAGGAATCAAGGAAAGCAAGCTTTCCTTGGGATCTTCGCTTGCCTTTTGGGTAGCCAATATGATTTGCATTTCTATGCTAGATATAACCTTAATAGTTGAAAGAAAAAACTATTGCATGCAAGCTAAAGATTTTACTGAAAATGCCATGCAAAAACTGATTTCTTTATCCCAGATCTATTAAAAATGGATGAACAATGCTTACTAGATTTGATAAAAACTTGAGAACTAGATCTAAGTGCAAAAATTATACTTTTTAATGCAAAGATCTTAAGTAAACAAGTTGTGTAACAAGGGGGAAAATGATTTTGAAAAAGGAGAAAGGATAGAGAAGAGTATATTTTGCTGCCAAGGGGTTTCGCTTTGAAACACTTTGGAGTGAGATGCCGAGGGACTATGTCTTTCATATTTGCTTTGAAAGGGGTAGCATCAAGCTAGATCTACACCACTTCGAAGCTAGGAAACTTGGAACTTAACCAAAACTCAAACAATACTCGTGAGATCTTGAAATCATATACAAAAAGAGGTTAATAACGCATAAAAATAAACTTATTAAGCATGCAATGTTTGACCTCTAAGCATACAATGATGATATAGAAGTTAAAGTAATCTTACTTTCAACTCCTATTCCTACCAGTTCAGAGAAACCATCATAGGCAAGATCTAAACCACAAGTAATGCATAAAAATTGGAAAAATACAGTTGTTTACCTCAATAATGCATGACAATCTTGATCCACACAACAAATCACACCACCACTTGCCTCCAAAGCTTTCTCTTATTCCAAGCAAAATAACAAATAACATTACAGATTACAATAGCATGCGGTCTTTTGCTCCAATCCCCACTAGTTTGTGGGAGAGGCAGAGGCTTTATTTATAGCCGAAGAGGCCCAAAGGGCGCCGCTGCCAACTGAAGAAGACTAAGGGCGAATTTGAGATTGAGAGTGAGTTTATCTCTTGATTTGGGCGAGTTAGAGGGAGTTCCACTCAAGGAAAATGTGCCACCTCTCAAGAGGTAGGCACAACCCCTCTTTGGGATCTCCAAAACATGCCAGATGAGTGCCACATGAGTAACTATGCCCCCTTCTAAGGAGAAAAACGTCCCCTTAATCTGACAAACTCATAGTAGCCTCAATCAACACTGAAGCTGACGCTTTAATCAAGGAGATGTCTTGCCTTAAATCAGGGAAGCAGATAGAAACCGATTTTGGTCAAATCAGAGCATTTTCCACTAATTTAGGAAATTGAGAATATTCTCCATTTATTAATTATTTTTATTTTTTAATTAATAAATTTGATTTTTTGGAGACTTTTTACTTAAGTGATAAATTTATCACTTAAAACTTAGGAAAAGTGGGTTTTTGGGTTAAATGGGTGCTTCGAGTTAGAAAACGAGCACCCCCATGGAAAAATCCGATCCCTAACCACACTTTTATTACATCCATAATTTTCCCAATTAAACTATTAAAAAATAGCCCAAGTTTACGGGAATTTTTTCTTTCTCGGAATCAGACGAAACTCTAGGGGGACCCAGCACATGAACATATGACTTAATACGAATGCCTAGCATGTTTAAAAACATTGACACGAAGGCTCTAATAACCTCCTAAGGCCAAAACACCAAGACGACTACCCCAACTTTGGAGGTGTGAGTGAAAACCTCAGAAATTATTAGTTGTGTTATCCACTAATTCTGCACTTAGTGGATTTTCAATGAGCTGCCAGTTATGGAACATGATGCATGTTCATTGCCAGAGTTCAGAAGTTCAGTGTGTTTTAGTTAGCCAATTTTGGCTAGCCATTTTTATTTGTGGAAATGACCATGCCCCATGGGTTTGTAATAAAGTGTGCTAGTAGGGGGGTCTTGAGTGGCTTAGTTCCCTTAGACTTAACAATCAAATAAGGTATTCCAAGGAGTTTTTTCGCTTGTTGATTATTTCTTTGCCTTTAGCCGAGTTATAATCGATGAGTTTTTCTCTTGCTACCTCCAAAGATGGAATACCCAAATTTGGCGGTTAGGCCTTGGGGGGTTATTAGAGTCCAACATTAAAATATGAACCTACTAGACACTATTTGTAAGCGCTATGGTCATTTCCTAGGTCACGGGATGTATTAAAACATTGTCTGAATTTTTTTTTCTCAGACGTACTCGGATTTTTTTATTTTTTATTTTTGACTATAGAGAAATAATTAAAATTTTCTATTAATTAAACCATTTTTCCTATGGTTTAATTGGAAAATTTCAAATTGTAATAATTAAGTGGTCTAGGGGTGGATTTTGGCAAATAAAGACTTGTTTTCTAAGCCAAAACACTCAATTAACCCCTACACTTATCCTAAGTTTTGGATGATTATTTTTCTCTTAATTAAATATTTCCTCAAAATCAATAAATGAGGAATATTTAATTAATTTTTTTTATTAAATGGAGAAAATCAAAATATCTCCAAAAAAGACCAAATTGAATAAAATAAAGGGCTAATTAGCTCGACACGAAAGATCAGAGATGATTCGAATCAAATCCCAACAGAGTCGGGTCAGTATCAGAGTGCAGCAGTTAACTCTCCCTCAGGATTTGTGCTTCTCTTCCTCATGTGGGTGAATTACCTCTTGTGGATGCTTGTGGTTGGCCGGGTGATAAAATCAAGGAGTGATGAGGCCACCTCACCCCCTCTCATTACTCTAGCACTCAGTTGGATCTCAGTTACAACTCAGTTCATCTTCCAATCAGTTGCAAGAGCTTCAGTCTCTCTTGGGTTGCGCCCTCCTTCCTCATGCTCACGCTAGGGTTGGGTTGCTTCTCCCTTTTTTGTATAAATAGAGGTCCTTCTTCCTCATTCAAGAGGGAAGCAAGGAGCCTCTGCTCATGTACTCTGTTGTTATTATTTGAATAAATTTGAAGGCTTTGGAGGCTTATGAATGTGATTCTGTGGGTGCATACTTTTGGTGGATGAGATGATATGGTTGCATTTCTATCATGCTTGGTTTTTTCATAATCAATCTGGCTTAGAAGGTTATCTTAGAGCACGTAGAGTAAATATTTGCAGTTGTCAATTTATTTACGTACTCTTTACTCTTAGCGATTTGAGAAGGCAAGTTTTATTAAGTTATAGCTCATATTTTTTTGGTTTCTAACTGTAAGTAGTACCAGATCTAATATGTTTGTTACAAGTGTGATAGCTTTTGTTTGTAGATCACAATTTCGAGTAAAAGGGTGATCTCAGCTGCATCTCCTTTTCTTGGATCTAGAGCAAAACACTTGTGGTCTCACATTCAAACTTCCAAGTTTTCCAAGAGATTCAAGCTGGAGTAGTTGTTACCGCTTCTTTCGATAAAAACTCAAAATCTCTCTTTCCCGATTACCTTTTCTATTATGCTTAATAAATAGATTTGTTCTTTTTTGCTTAGTATTTTGATCTAGTATTCTTTAAGCATTTAGATCTAATTTGTTTTTAGAAGAACTTCATCATTCGATTAGATCGAAAGCTAGGAATTTGTGCTTACATGCAAAAAAATTTCAAAATTTTTCCAAGTACAAAATTTTTCAATTTTTTTTTAATTTTTGCATTGTCTTTCCCATCATTTTATAACATTGTTAGCTCGTTGGTTTTTAGCAGGGCTTCGCATAAAAGTGGAGTTTTGGAGTGACCAAGATCATCAAGGAGGCCTCGGAACAGTCCGGTGGAAACCCACTTTGATATAGTTTCTTGATGCACCATTGTAAGCTCTTAGATCCAAGTTTATTGGACTAAGAAGCACTCCATCTTCGTTATAAAAATTGTAAAAGAATTAAACGAGAGTAGTGGGGTAACCAGCGCCCACATCCCATCCCCCCTCTGGGGATATGCGTCTTTTGTCATTTTTCGTGAAATTGTTTTTTCTAACCCCACCACTTCACACACTCACTATTTAAGTGCAGGGTGTATACTTCTTTCACATTTCATTGTTTAATTCATTGTTTTATTTTTGCAAAAGTAAATTAGACATAAAACCATTCTTCGTCGCCACGGAGAATGGTTTTGGAGTTGCAGGTGAAAGGGAGGAGGGTTGAGAGGGAGGGCGAGTAGACAACGACATGGGGTTAGAGTGACGGAGAATGCATAGGAGGAGGAAGATAGGAGTGCGTGGGTGATGAGGGGAATGTGATGTGAAATAGGGGTTCTGTGGGAGTAGTACGAGGAGATGGGGAGCAACGCAGGTCGCAAGAGGGTGGAGGATGTAGAGCAGCGGAAGTGGAGTGGAGGGTGCAGACAATGGCTGGAAATGGCGGACAAAGATGGTGGCTGGAGAATTTGGATGGCGGCGGCAGGAGCAACGACATCACACTCCGCTCTGATACCACATGAGCCGAACAAAGTTCGCTTACACATAAAGCTTATCTAAAATATCTGGAATATTAAATAATCCATAACATTTAGAACATAATGTATAGAATATGAATATTGAATAAGATACAAATATGATTTTTATAATACAACCGGGACCCAAATAAATAGGCCTACTTGTGTCGTTTCACATGAAAAGTCATAAAGCTTATCTAAAATATATGGAATATTAAATAATCCATAACATTTAGAACATAATGTATAAAATATGAATATTGAATAAGATACAAATATGATTTTTATAATACAACCGGGACCCAAATAAATAGGCCTACTTGTGCCGTTTCACATGAAAAGTCGTGTCTTTTACTTAACTTAGATAATTATCATTTCTAATTATTAGTTATCTTCATTAGCCGAACAAAGTTCGCTCACACATAAAACTTATCTAAAATATCTGGAATATTAAATAATCCATAATATTTAGAACATAATGTATAAAATATGAATATTGAATAAGGTACGAATATGATTTTTATCATACAATCAGGGCCCAAATAAATAGGCCTACTTGTGCCATTTCACATGAAAAGACATGTCTTTTACTTAACTTAGATAATTAATCATTTCTAATTATTAGTTATCTTCATGAGCCGAACAAAGTTCGCTGATAAAACTTATTTAAAATATTTGGAATATTAAATAATCCATAATATTTAGAACATAATGTATAAAATATGAATATTGAATAATATACGAATATGATTTTTACAATACAATCTGGACCCAAATAAATAGGCCTACTTGTGTCATTTCACATGAAAAGACATGTCTTCTACTTAACTTAGATAATTAATCATTTCTAATTATTAGTTATCTTTTTTATTATTTTTATTATTATTTAGTATTTGTATGTTTTATTTATTACATTTCCTTCCTCATCATGATGCTTTGTCCTCAAGGTATACCTTATCAAACTTCTTTATAATTTAATATTGTAAGTAAAACCATGTGTGGTTTTATGAATTCTCTCTTCTTTAATTTTTTTTCCTTTTTTCTTCCCTTCTCTTGCGGATAATTCTTTTTTCCACTCCTTATAATATTTTATTTTTCTTACTTCTTGCTCTCTTTTTCTTATTTGCAATCGAAATAATTTATTATTTTCTCCTTTTTAATTTTTTAGATTAACTTTGACTGAATCTTTTTTGGCCAAAGGCCCGCATTAAAAATAATGGCCAAGGGCCAAATTTTGGAGATGCTCCTAGAAGGGTTTGTGGCCAACTAGAATTTGGACAAGGTCCTAGATTATGGCAAAAAGCCAAGTTCCGGAGAAGCTATGAGAAGGGTTAGTGGCCAAAGGCCAAAACGAAGCCCAAAAAAGGGCTATGATACCACTGGAGCAGAAAATAGACATGAGAAAAAAAAACGATTGTATATATTTAATAAAATGTCTGATATGAAAATTACAATAAAAAGGAGTTGTCTTATATAAGCCTTATTGGGCTTGAGGAAGTGACTAATCGTACAGTCACACCCCTTCTTCATGACTTTATTTATTTTTTATTATATTATTGTTTACATGTATTTTTGTATTTACTTTTAATTTTTCTTTTATTTTTATCTTATTATTTTATGTATATAACACATCTTCTTTCAAGCTGAGAGTTGGGGCAAATTGACTGCACAGAAGTGTCCGGAGACATAGTAGAATGGTACTGGTGACTACTCATACCCCCTGGAGCACTGTGGCACCCTAGGAGAACCATACTGATATGCAATCTGTAATAAAAATATGATCTAACCAATAATAAAGTGATAATAATCACTGATAATGAAAACTGAGGCCAAACTTTGAAAACTGAAATTGTAGTATTGGTCTTGGGCATGTCTGGAGCAAATATAAGCACTGTCAATTTTTGTAGTCACTGCCTTGGGAACTGTGTTTGACTTGCTCAACTAGGTTGACCAGGTCAAAATACCTAAACTGAAGGTGAGATACTGAACTGAGCTGAACCCGCATGCATCCAAGGTAAGAACTGCTCCAAGATGTATATTAAAACCCAACTTAAATCATGCCAATCATAATCATGGTGACAATAATAAATAACAATAATAATCAATAAGATATACCTATGTCTTTGAACAATCATTGAATCCTTTGGAAGTCCCTTGTATATACCATACTTACAAAGTTTAATCAATTTGCTAACGCTGGGTGAAGATGGAAAACAAGGCTAAGGTAAAGGAAATGACTTCTAGTTGACTTTGACCATGTGATCTCTCCGAATGATGAAAAACACACACAACCATAGTGACATATGCATGCCATATAGCAATAGGGGATGGTGTTATCTCACAAATGGATAAAGTACCTGGGCTTGTTTCCTCTAGGATCTAGCAAGTATCCATTTATAAATATTTTACAAAATTTAATTTGCACAACACTAGTCAACCTCCAAAGGCAATGTTGAAATATTGTAACTTAGAAGAATATTCTATATGTATCTTTTTGTGGTCCTCGATGGTCCTACCCGGAGAACCACTTGTATTACATTGTACCTCGATGCTCCTAATCGGAAGAACTAATAAGAGTCATGAGGTAGTCCCCTCTAATTGTAAAGGTGGGTCATCAGCACCCCAGTGTGGTTACTTGAGCCTACATGTGTAACTTGAGCCTACATGATTTAACTCGAGCCTACATGTCAAATGAGTAAACTTAAGTGAATGGATGAATATAAATAGAGGTGTAGTGCTCCTCATTTGAAAAACACACACACACACTCTCACTTGTGTAGCACATTAGTGGAGAAGAGAAGAGTAGCTGGAGAAGGAGGAGGATCAGGCTTTGATCTCCTTGTTGGTTTTACCTTTTATCTTTTTGGGGCATCTATATTGAGGAAGCTTTTGCTCGGTTTTTTCCTTTAGGGTTTTCCCAGGATAAATCTTTGTGTTCCTTTTGTATGGTTGTGCTTGTCTATCTTTCAGTGATCCTGTTTATATGCTTTTGTTATGAATTCGAAATGAAATACTAATGATCTAGCTTAGCATATGAAAATTTAACATGGTATCAGAGCCACCCTGAAAGAAGACATTGTGCAGCTACAGAAGCTAGGGCTTCTTACTTTTTGGGTCTCTATTCACAATCGATCAGCAAAAGAAGGCTAGACTGACTCTCCATTGAAGGGCGCATCTTTCTGTCGAAGCGGAATTCGATTCCGAGCATTTTCAGTTTTGGTGTGGAAACTTAGGGCTTTCTACATAAGAGGAATTTTTGAGTGAGCCTGGCATAGGATTGTTCTCCTCATCAAAATCGAAGTTTAGAGACCTGGATCAAGAAATTCGGTTGGGTGAAACTCCGGGAAAGTCAAACCCTAGTTTGACCCCGAGCTAGAAAAACCCTAAATACTAAAACTGCTAAGTTTTGGTACTTTCGCTATATTCAGAGATTGGCGAAGGCTCAGGAGTTGAAAATTGCAGAGGCCGAAGATACAATCCTGATGTACACTGTGTCCAAAATTCAGTCTCAGATTCGCTATATTCTGGGAGATATGATCCCTCCAAGTTAGGGTTCCAGCCTCTTCCAGAATTCATCCCTAAACAGGACACCTGGGGAAAATTGCTATATCTTGGGCTACAGAAGTCCAAATGGAATTCCTGAAGATGTTCCAGAAAGAGCACGAACTGTAATTTCTATGATCCAAAGATTAGACTCAGAAGATGAACCAGTGACACGTGGCATGCCGTACAACTTTGCTGTTCTGAACAGTCTTGTAACAGGTCACCTTGGGAAAATGATCATAAATCCCAATTGGTGAAACCAATTCTGATGAAACCTATGGTGTTGGATCAGGGACATGCGAGGCTACCTCAGTGTGAAATTTCAGACACAGAGGAGCATTAATTTCGGAGATATCACAGAGACAGTGACAGGCGTTTCTGCAGAAGAAATTGGAAAACTAGGGCTTCCTATTCCGGGAGCTTCCCTCCACTGTTTTCAGAAAATGAGTACATTGGACAGCTCCATTTGAAGAGATCTATCTTTCTATCCAGTCAAATCTAAAAGATTCCAAGTTTTGAAAATTAGGGTTTCTCTGACAAGCCCTAGATCAGCCAGCTCCGAAAAACAGGATGGACACCTCAAATCGGTAAGATCTAATCTTTTGCTATTTGAATTTGAGGTTCTCATTTCAAAGTGATCTATAACATCAGCTTGTTGATGAGCTTGATGAAGTTGATAACTTCGAAGCATGGAAGTATTTGATCTCTCTGAAGAAAATGAATTGGACACCTACATGAGTAGAGAGGTTCCAGTTCTAGAGGGAGATGAGGCTCAAAGCCTTACACAAAAAGAACTTGATCAAGGCCAAGAAGATAATTGTTGATTCAATCACGGATCAACTTGTACCACAAGTGTCTTCCCTAAAGACACCAAAGATGTTTTATTCCTTGATCAAGCTATTTGAAGATAAGAACTTAAATCAGAAGATGGCTTTAAGAAAATAGTTGAAGAATGTGAAGATCCAGAATGCAGAACAACTTGAAGCGGTAGAAGAAGAAGTGGAGAATGCAGAAGTGGTGATAGCCACCTTGAATGGCCTCCCAGGATCATGGGATTCATTCATGCGAAGAATGTATGCCAGAAGGAAATAATTACTTTCAGCTCGACTCATAAGAAGAGAAGAAGAAGATGGGAGCAATTGAAGATCAAGCTTTCACCATTCAAAGAAGATCCCTCAAGCGATGAGGAATATGAAGGACTCAATTCTTGAAGAACCTCTTATTCATCTTATCATTTGGATAAGAAATGATGATTTCATGAATGAAGAAGATGATAAGCAGAATGATCAAGATGGAGTCTACCCACGAAACAAGTAAAAGATAAGTATTCGATTGTTATTTCATGATATTGTTTTGTTATACATTTGATTATATTTAGTTGATGTGTTATGCATGATGGATTGTTTGCATTAATGACTGTATACTACTAATATGCATGTGATGGGCAAGTAGCTCATGGTGCTATACAACTCTCCATTGCTACTTATCAAACCTCTTTGCTGACATATTGGATTAGTGCACAATCTCAATGATGTCATGGTAGACATGGAAGGCATCTAGAAAGTTTCTGTGAGATATGGATGAATGTTGTATTGGCTAAACAGTTGCATGATGCATAAGAATTTGTCGTTATGCATATGAAATAGTTCTAACCATGCAATTGGTGCATTTGAATTGTATGAAAGGTCCTGTACAACCTCCTACAAGAAAAGAAGGATGAGACTTGTTCCGAAGAACAAGTGATGACAATTCAATAAACATGAATCTGAAGCTCCTAGGGTCAAAGATACCTTCAGAGAGCGGTAGATCCACCTCGAAGGATGAAGACCACCATGGGTATGAGAGATAACTCAAGATGAAGACAAGAATGCTATGATCAAAGAATGACAGTTGATCATGAGGAATGATGTATATGATATGATTTCGAGACATAAAGGAAAGTATGTAGTATCCTCCATATGGATCTACAAGAACAAGTGTACCGGGATTTGCCTTAGAAAGAATAGACTATGACATGACATACTGACTAGTATATATCAAGCATAGAACCACCTGTACAGAATGAAGAAGGAAGATAATACTCCACTTCAGGGGGAGTGACTACAGAAGATATCTGAGTTCGACACAGTACGACATGATGGACAACTTCCTGATGGATCGAGACTTTACCAAGAGTAAAGTGGGTTACAACCTTCAAAGTTGAATGCAGAAGACTAGGATATGTTGATGATTTGACAAGACGAACTCATGGAAGATGTTATGATGAAAGACTACTAGAATGATGTTTGGGATATAGTACTCAAACCAGAAAGCAAGAATGTGGCATCTTACAAATGGATTTGCAAGATAAAATATGTCGTTGATAGAAGTAAGGAAAGACTTGTGGCTAGAGGTTTCTAAAAGTAAGAGGGAATTAATTCTGAAGAGACACTTACTCCAGGAAGCAAGGTACACTTCCTTCAGAACTATGATGGTAGTTTCTCCCATGATGAAGTAAAGACAATCCTTCCTTAATGGTATGATTGCGGAAGAGTTTTACATCGAAAGGATTTGAAGTTGAAGACAGATGGACTCATATATGTAAGTTAAAGAAGGCCCTCTATGGTATGAAGCAAGCTCCCAGAACTTGGTATGGAAGGATAGAGAGTTTCCTGTCAATTATGGGCTTTACCAAGAGTAAAGCTAATCCTAACCTTTATTTCAAGGTTGTAGAAGATGAACCTGTCATCCTGTTATTATATGTGGATGACTTATTCTTGACAGGGAATGAGAAACAGATCATGGAAAGCAAGAAGAAACTAGCAGAAGAATTTGAGATGAAAGACCTTGGGTTAATGCACTATTTCCTAGGTCTGGAAGTATGACAAAGTTCAGAAGGAATTTTTCTCAACCAAG
>LPNX011159462.1:206042-223675 GCA_001517045.1 Pseudotsuga menziesii | reverse complement strand
TATAGATGATGATACTTTCAGTATTCACATACTGGAGATACATATGGTGATAGTTCAGTATTCACATACTGAAGATGTAGATGAAGATGGTTTAGATGATGATGCGCTGGCAAAGCCTCTGTCTCGGGTAAAGTTCGAACACTTTTGGGACAAGCTTGGTGTGGTTCGGAAAGACCTTCCCCGAAAGGGGGAGTAATGATGTTGTAGTGGGATTGTATCATCCTTGGGCACTTGCCCTAAAGTGATCCGGAGACCTCGGTCTTCGAGAATGAAGTGGGATTGTATCATCCCTGGGCACTTGCCCTAAAGTGATTCGAAGACCTTGGTCTTCGAGAATGAAGAGGGATTGTATCATTCTGGGACATATGTCCAGAAGTGATCCGGTGACTTCGGTCATCGAGAATGTGGTAGGATTGTATCATCCTTGAACTTCGATTCAGAACAGATCCAGTGTAACTTCGGTCATCGAGAATGTGGTAGGATTGTATCATCCTTGAACTTCTGTTCAGAACGGATCCGGTGTAACTTCGGTCATTGAGAATGTGGCAGGATTGTATCATCCTTGAACTTCGGTTCAGAACGGATCCGATGTAACTTCGGTCATCGAGAATGTGGCAGGATTGTATCATCCTTGAACTTCGGTTCAGAACGGATCCGATGTAACTTCGGTCATCGAGAATGTGGCAGGATTGTATCATCCTTGAACTTCGGTTCAGAACGGATCCGGTGTAACTTCGGTCATCGAGAATGCGGTAGGATTGCATCATCCTTGGACATCGTCCTAAAGTGATAGGGACTGATTCTCCCGTAATCAATCTGGTGGCTTCGGTCCTCGAGAATGTGGTAGGATTGCATCATCCTTGGACAGAGTCCTTAAGTGATAGGGACTGATTTTCCCGTAATCAATCCGGTGGCTTCGGTCCTCGAGAATGTGGTAGGATTGCATCATCCTTGGACATAGTCCTAAAGTGATAGGGACTGATTCTCCCGTAATCAATCCGGTGGCTTCGGTTCTCGAGAATGTGGTAGGATTGCATCCTCCTTGGACATAGTCCTAAAGTGATAGGGACTGATTCTCCCGTAATCAATCCGGTGGCTTCGGTCCTCGAGAATGTGGTAGGATTGCATCGTCCTTGGACTTCGTCCTAAAGTGATAGGGACTGATTCTCCCGTAATCAATCTGGTAACTTCGGTTGTCAAGAATGTGGTGGGATTGTATCATCCTTGGACTTTAAGTCCAAAAGTGATCCAAAGACTTTTTGTCTTTGAGTTGTGGTTTGCAGGTTGTTGCTGATGATGATGATGCCGTACTGATCGAAAGATCAGAGTATGATGATGATGACGTACTGATTGAGAGATCAGAGTATGATGATGACGTACTGATCGAAAGATCAGAATATGATGATGATGACATACTGATCGAAAGATCAGAGTATGATGATGATGACATACTGATCGAAAGATCAGAGTATGATGATGATGACGTACTGATCTAAAGATCAGAGTATGATGATGACGCACTATGATTATGATGTTTCTGATCGAAAGATTAGAGTATTTTGATGATGTTTCTGATCGAAAGATCAGAATATGATGATGATGTTTCTGATCGAAAGATCAGAATGTGATGATGATTATGATCGACAGATCATAATATGGTGATGATGATGTTGCTGCTGATCAAAAGGTCAAAGTGTTGATGATGATATTGCTGATCGAGAGGTCAAAGTGCTGAAGATGTTGCTGCTGATCGAAAGGTCAAGGTGCTAAAGATGTTGCTGCTGATCGAAAAGTCAAAGTGCTGAAGATGTTGCTGATCGAAAGGACAAAATGCTGAAGATGTTGTTGCTGATCGAAAAGATCGAAAGGTTGAAATGCTGAAGATGTTGTTGCTGATCGAATAGTTAAAGTGCTGAAGATGTTGCTGATCGAAAGCTCCAAGTGCTGAAGATGTTGTTATTAATTGAAAGATCAAAATGCTGAAGATGTTGCTGATCGAAGCAGTCAAAGAATTAATGATAATGAAGACTGAAGATTGAAGATGAAGACCACACGATGTTGAAAAGCTTCCAATGATTTATAGATGTGTTACCCTGCTGATGTTGATGATGTCTCCTATCTCTACTCTTGTTGTTGTTGATGTAGAATACCCTTTTCGTTAAGGGGGAGTGTTGAAATATTGTAACTTCGAAGAATATTCTATATGTATCTTTTTGTGGTCCCCGATGGTCCTACCGGGAGAACCACTTGTATTACATTGTACCCCGATGCTCCTAATCGGAAGAACTAATAAGAGTCATGAGGTAGTCCCCTCTAATTGTAAAGGTGGGTCATCAGCACCCCAGTGTGGTTACTTGAGCCTACATGTGTAACTCGAGCCTACATGATTTAACTCGAGCCTACATGTCAAATGAGTAAACTTAAGTGAACGGATGAATATATATAGAGGTGTAGTGCTCCTCATTTGAAAAACACACACACACTCTCACTTGTGTAGCGCATTAGTGGAGAAGAGAAGAGTAGCTGGAGAAGGAGGAGGATCAGGCTTTGATCTCCTTGTTGGTTTTACCTTTTATCTTTTTGGGGCATCTATATCGAGGATGCTTTTGCTGGGTTTTTCCCTTTAGGGTTTTCCCAGGATAAATCTTTGTGTTCCTTTTGTATGGTTGTGCTTGTCTATCTTTCAATGATCCTGTTTATGCTTTTGTTATGAATTCGAAATGAAATACTAATGATCTAGCTTAGCATATGAAAATTTAACAGGCAAGTGCCCTGGAAATCCTCGTGGGCTTCCAGAAAATGACATGCATAACCTTGACAGATCAACCTCACCTTGTTGCCTTGTAGGGGCAAATGAGCCGTACATTATACAATGAATGAGTACTCATCCTTTGGCCATTAACTTCTTTTAAAACAATTACTTTATTAACTAGCCATCCTCCAAGAGCAGGTTCCCTGAATAGCCTTGCAGGCCTTAGATAATGAATCGGTATGACCTCCATTGCTTGCCACCGTCCATAGGTGTGATGGAGTGAGCACCCTGTTGCCCTGTGGGGGAAAACGACCTCACATCATACAAATGATGAGTGCTCGTCTCTTGGCAACTGACTGACGTTATACTTTATTTGCAATAGTGCTTAAAACACCGTTATTCGGAGCACTTGTTTTGAGGGCTAAAGAAAAACCATTTGGTGAACTTGGCTACACTAACCAAGCCGCATACTTTATAGCCAAAGACACAGAAAAACATGGAGTCCATCATGCACAGGGGTCAAAGTAGGGAAAATGATTTTTAATCTCAGAAGTCTCAATCAAACGTAAGTCATGGGAAAACTCAATTATGGATGAGCTGGATGGGTGGAGACAAGTGATATATGGAACCAGTATAATATTAAAGTCTAAAAGCTGTGTAAAGCATGGCATAAGCAATGATCTTCAACATCAGATTCTCTACTCATTCTCAACACAAATTAATCATCAATGGGACATATAATATAAGCATAGGCCACCATAATCATCACAACATAACAAGTCAAATGTGTTAGTATACATTAGAGAGCAAAATCCTACCAAGTAGCAATATACCTGATCTCACCATATACATGCCTCTACCTGATATGTCCATCTGTGAACTGTGTACCATATTTGCTGCTCTGCTTGAATGAACTAGGTCACTAGTGAAGTCATCTCAATGGACAAGGAGATCTTGGTCTCAGAAAGGAAATACTCTGTATTTGCAACTGAATAAAGGCTCTGAATGGCTCATTCTAGAAATGTATGATCCATGCTGTAACCCCATCTGAATGTCTGGCTCAAAAAGATAAAGAGATCAATCTCTATGATGCATGCTACATCATAGTATCCCAACTACAACAACATATCTATGATAACAACCTCCTAAATCTCGAACACCCAATTAACTATTCGAGCTTTGGTGGAGTGGTGAAAAACTTGAAAATTATACATCTCTTATTTAACATTGGATAATTAACAAGGGAAAAAACACCTTGGAATAATATTTCAATGTCTAAGTCCTAGGAAAACCAAGTCTGTTACAAAAAGTTGACCATGCTAGCACACTTTATTACAATGTCCCCAAGGGGTATGAACATGCATTTTATTAAAAAACGGGACCACAACTGGTCCTGATGTAACCATGGAACTTCTGATCTCTTATGATGAACAAGGGACTTGTTCACAACTTTGGTGGCTCATTGGAAATCAACTAAGTGCAATTTTAGTGGATAACACTATGATACCAATAAATCATGTAGGAAGAGCAGACTGAATTTTCAAGTGATATACAAATTCAATAGATGGTGGGTGAGATAGACCACCAGATATAAATAGGTTAGGAGATGCTAGGCCATTGGAAGGCAAGCTTGGCCTTTAAGGCACATGTTGAAATGGGTGACAATGAATCAGAGCTTGGTTCTAAAATCTCATTTTCAGATAAATTAATGGCCTATTTGTAGTTTCCAGAAAGAAGAGACATTGAAGCATGCATTTTGGAGTTGAAAGGTGTCTCCGACCTTCTAGGACTGGATTCAAGCAGAATGCTCAATCCTCTTTGTTGGTCTGCTTCAGGGAAGGAACACTGTACCAGACAGTTTGATAATCATACAATATAACAGAGAACATTGAGGATCCATCCAATTGTTAGGTCTCTCTTTCCTATGGAAGAGGAATTGGTCCATTATCTAAATCGAGCATGACTCCACGAAGTTTTACTCGGGGAAAATCTCAGCCTTCATATGTAGCTGCGTAGATCAAATCTATAACTATTTCAAGGAAATATGTGGATTCTCTAGAGTTTGGGACTAAAGCTAACATGTTGGCTTTTTTTGCCTATGTAGGGTGAGGAGGCTACATCAATGGCTCTATAGGCCTTTGGGCCTTGATGTGAGTCCATTGCATAGCCAATGTGATATAAGATGATTTTTCTTTAAAAAGAAAAAAAAAGTTGCCAATTTATATAAATGGTGTTTGTTTTTTGTTGGTTTTAGTCATTCATGGTAAGCATTACATATCAAGGAAAGTGTTGTTTTCATTTTATAAATATAAACGTTATGTTTACGTATTACAGTTTATCAGTCTATGACCTAAAGTCTGCATATGCATATTTCAAAGAAAACTGATTGTTGATTTCAAACAAAAAGAATATGTTGATGGTTTTTGTCCTTTAAAGGGTTTCATCTTTGTCTTTGTGGACATAATCTGTTCAATTCTCACCCGAGCATTGATTTGTTAAATTTGGAGGTAATAAACAAGGACTGTAGATTGGGAGTTTATCCTCCCAACTATATTTGGAAACCCTCAGTGCTAGCCTTTGAGTTTATCTTTTGCAGGTACATATCTGCCTTATTGAAAGATGAAAACGAGCCAACACTAGATAACGCAGTAAGAGGAGGTTGGCCAGCATCTGTGCATCTAATAGGGAAGGTATTTTCATCATCAGTATCCACCTTTGGTCAGTTTCCTTTTAGGATAGCGGCTCTAAATGTGTTTCATGATACATCATGATTCATACTGCATATTAGTTCACTAACTGATAGTCTAGACAGTATTTTGGCTGGTACAAGGATGAGCAGTTGACTGCATACAAGTTCTCCTGGTACATGGATGAGCAGTTGACAGCTTATGTTAACCCTTTGGGAACTCTCTGAATTTTAAAATGATACAAAAGGATAGTCTTGCTTATATTACTGTGGACCTTTCCAAGGAATCATTTCCACAGGAGTCACTGCCTTGAATCCCCTTTGACTATAAGACTGGATTAGATGCCTTTCAATTTTATTGCATATTATTATTATCATGCCTACTAGAAAGGCAGTAAAATAAGATATTATGCTGATGTCTTAGATGTTTCTCTTTGATTATTTTCCTTTGCAGGACATATTAAGATTCCATGCAGTTTACTGGCCTGCAATGTTAATGTCTGCAAGCCTAAAACTTCCAGCAACTGTCTTTGGTCATGGATTTCTGACAAAGGTATTTCTTGTCAAAAAACTCATATTATCATAATATAGTAACTTTTGTTTTAAAATTTCTGGTTAAATTTAAGAACTGCAATTCAATCACCATATGGAAGTCATAAAGAGTGACAGTCTTGGGGGCCTGTCAGATATCTTGATATGTGAATTTCATCTAGTTACTGCAACATATTGTTTTCACAGAAGCCAAGTAAAGATTCCTAAATGGAAAGGTTAAGATATAGAGGCATGATGTTATATCACTCCCAAATAGAAACCGGTAACATAAATATTAAATACACAACTGCCTGGGATCAACTAGTTGCATGCACCTTGTTATCTAAGAGTAATGATAATGATATGTTCGAGGTTTATGTGGATCATAATGTATTGGTCATATCGACAGTTGAAACTGTCCAGTAACAAAGTAACTAGGAATCTCATAACTACCACTACATTCTGGTTCCTTTTCGTTTTGGGCTATAGTGTGTGCTAGCCACAGAAGGGACTTCTTGAATGATCTGAAATGAAATAATAAACTTTATCCTTAATGATTCAAAATCTGCAAAGACATCTTGCTGGAAATTATATTTCCATGTATCTTAGGCATGTGATCATTAGTAACATTGTGGAAGCTTCCTTAATTGGAGCACTTCCCTCCTGGGCTAAAATTAGTGTGTGTACTTGGAATTCCCATTCTGTAAATCTTGAGGGAGTCTCGATGACATGAGGAAATAAGCTACTGTCACCTCATTTATCTCCTCTCACTTCGAAGTTAGTGCTTGCTAATTTTCTGGGGGATATCACTAAGTGATTCTATGAGCCAATCGTAAGTCAAACACTGATCAGTAAAACCTAAAGTTTATCTAAACATTTGCTGTCCTAAAAGAAATCTGCAGCTAAATTTAAAAAACAGTAAGCTGAATCTGTCCTAAAAGCATGTATTTACACATGGAAAACAGCACGGAATATTATGCTAAACTATGGGCACAGATCCCGATGCAAATATATGCTGAAAAAATGCTATTTAAGCTTTAAAGTATGAAACAGAAATTCCATGAAGCTGTTGTGCTGCTTCTAAGGCTGTAATCACTAATTTAAATCTAGATATTTTTTGCATTTTCTATAGGGCACCTAACCATGCAATTATAATATTAAATGCTTAATTAAATGCAGAAGAGCAACAAAACAGAATGCTGTTTTTGACTGTAGATGCAAATAAATTACTGTTTTTAATATTTTTTTGGTATTTTTATGCTTCCTAATACATGGGAATTGAGAAAAATATAAGGTTTTTTCTTCATTCCGCACGAAAAATGAGAACAACAGCATGCCTAAGTCAAGCTAAGAATGCCTAAGATGCGCAGAAATTGAGATAAGTGGTTTTTCTTTTATATGACTAATTTAATAACTAAAACAATTCAACAAATGTCTTACGGAGTTGAAAATATGAAGAGAAGAAAGTAAATAGATGGGACAAAATTATGCAAATCCTACTATTTAGATTCTACCAAGATGAAATTGAAAGCAAGTAAAAGTCTACAAAAATATAAGAACCTTACACATGGAAAACAAGAGATAGTTACCAAAAGAAAACTTGAATGTCTTTATTACGAAGGGCTGTAGGATGAACAAGATCGTTGACAGGTCTGCACAGAAAATAATTCCCTAAGATATATGATCCTCATTTAAAGTATAGGATAGGTACAATCACAACACTGCAAACTCAATTCCAACTTTTATATATTCTCAATGCTAGCTCTCAATGTCATTCTCTCAAAAAAGAATAAGCAACGAAGTGTGCAAGGCAATAATCAATAAGCTCAAGTGCTCCAATCACTCACGAAAGTATAACCCCTTGCCCTTGCATTGCTTGTACAATATATAGAAGGAGAGAATGAGAATAGATAGAAATAGAAGAGAAGTAAGAATAGTAGTTGTTGGAGTTTGTGCAACTTCAGAAGCTATTCTTATTGTCCTCCTTCGGGAGTTGAACTTGTTGTAATTATTCATCTAAACCCTAGAAAGAACAATGTAATCCTTGGGGAGAAAAGCCAGCAATAAAATAATAAATAAAATAATAAAATATAAAATTATTTATTGCACCCCCAAGTGAAGTCGACCCCAGTTATTTTTTGCGTGGGAAAACAGTATAAATAGGAGGCACCCCTCCTCATTTCAACACATAACAGCAGCGCAGCAGCTACACAACAGTTCGCAGTTTTCTGGGAAAGACAACAGCTACACAACAACTCAAAAGTAGACTGATTTTCAGGGTTTCATATTTGGAAGGCATTTCCATATTTTTCTTTTTTTTTCTTCATTGTATTCTGATCTTAGAATTATCATCTCTAGACAAAGGTTGCTGGGTATTTCCCAATTGGGTTTCCCAGGTGAAAAATACTTGTGTTATTGTTCTGTGCTTTGTCTATCTTCTAGTGATCCTATTGATGAATGCAATTAAGATATACTGCTATAATTTATAAGAAAATCTAACATGGTATCAGAGCAGTACTAGAAGAAGCCATTGCCGGAACTCTGTCGGCAACCTGTCGAAACTAGGGTTTCATCTTTCAAGGTCTTCACTCAACCTTTTTGCAGAGAAAGAGCCTTGGGAATTTCGCTCTACGGAAGGTGCATCTTTCTGTCAAAACAAAATTGGATTCTGAGCATTTTTAGTTTTGGCTTGTCATTACTGCGAGAAATTAGGGCTTTTCACAGGAGTGTAATTTTTGAGTGAGCCGAACATAGGATTGTTCTCCTCCTCAAAATTGAAATTTAGAGACCAAGATCGAAATTTTTGGTTGGGTAAAACTCCGGGAAAGTCAAACCCTAATTTGACCTTGAACCAGAAAACCAACACTGTAGAAGATCAACACTGTAGAAGGGGCTTCCAATTTCATCCCCTGGAAGTCTAGGGTTCTTCTACTAGAAGAAAATGACCTATTACAGTTTGTAAAGGCAAAAGGTCCCAGAACCAGAAGCCGAAGAAGACAAACCTCGCTGGAGAAAGGATGATGCCAAAGCAAGGAGGATTTTAGTGGACTCAGTTAGAGATCACTTGGTTCCTCAGAATCCAGATATCAGAAAAGACGACGGCGCGGAGGATGTTCAAAACCCTAAAGAAGTTATTTGAACATAGTAGCATCAATGTGACTCTCACATTGAGGAATCAAATGCCGAACATGAAGATGACAAAGTCCGAGGATATTGCCTCATATTTCATTAGGATCACCGAGCTCCAGGACAAGCTAAAGTCCAGTGGAGACAATGTTGAAGAAAAGGATCTTGTCATGACCACCTTAAATGGTCTCCCACCATCTTGGTAGTCTTTCATCCAAACTATAAGTGGTCGAACCAAGTTGCCCAAATTTGATAAGCTATGGGTAGAATGCACTCATGAAGAAACAAGAATTGCAGCACGTCAAGACTTCATGGTACTCAACCTGAGGAAAATCAAGCGTTTGTATCACATACCAAGAAACGCAAGGGAAGGGGAATGAAGTCGTACATTCACAAGCATCAAGACAAGAGATCAAGTCCTCCCCCAGATTAGAAGAAACAAAAGAAGGATCTATCTCAGATCCAACGCTACAGGTGCCAGAAATACGGTCATTATGCCAGTAGCTGTCAAAGTTCTCACAAAAGGAAGCATGAAGCTTCAATTGCTGATGTAGAAGAAGACCCTCCTCATAAGGAGCCAAGGAAGGATGATCGTTCGGAGTTCTTCTTCTAAGAAATGATATGAAGATCCAGATTGTGATGATTGTCAAGCAAGCATATGAAGACTAGTGGACCCTGACAGTGGGAGCCCACCCACACAACTACAAAAGATAAGTATTTTATTTTACATGCTCTAGTAGATTAGATCTGGTTGTTTTTGAATATGTTCTACACAGATCTACATTTCTAAAATCAGGTAGTTAACAAGTAGGCTCATCTAGTATTTGTTTTACACATGATTGTTTAAATAGTCTGTCATGCTGCACAACCCATCAAGGATGACAACTCCTTTATAACATACTTGGAGTAGTACACACTCTTAACGGTATGCTATAATGGAGACCATAAGCATCCAGATAATGGCCTTACGTGTGTTGTGTTGAAGCATTGACTAAAAGGTTGCCTACAGTATTTTGTTAATACATTGATTATGAAACATTGCTAACCATTTGACGGGATTTGATTTGTAGGGAATGCCATGATCTACAAGGACAAGTGATCCCATTGATATACGGATGGAACAGAAGCAGAAAGCCTCTAGAAGCATGTATTATGACTCTTAGACCAGACCTAGAATAATCTCATGCTGAGATTTGGTGATCAGAAGCAGAAAGCTTCTATGAATGTCGGTCCATATGCTGCTTCAACAAGATTTACTCAACCAACTTCTGAGAGAGAGAGGGAGTTATCCCTCAAAGACAAGGATTCTAGTCTATTACATATGATAGAAACCTGAGGACACTGACGTCGTGAATCAAACAAGACAATTGAAGGATCCTTAATGAACCTGGTCGTCACCAGGATGGACAATTACTTTCTAGTCTACATTCATGTGCTCAAGTTAGAACCTTCAGGCAAGAAGGGAACATTCGTGGGATATTGCAAGTCTTCAAAGGCTGGTAGAATATACATTCCAGGATCGAGGAAAATTGAAGTCAGTCGAGATGCAACCTTTGAAGAAGAAATGGCTATCCGAAAAGGAAGAGGATCAGATATGGAGATCAATGACGATGAAGAGATGAGATCATCTCCCCTCCAAACATTAAGAGGGAGTCTGAAGAAATGAATAAATCGATCAATTCCATTGATCCAGTTGAGCAAGATGATGCTCCCACAGATATGACAGTAAGCCGGAAAGACCCAGATGGGTACGACAGATTTTGTAGAATGCAGAGGAGCATGAAGTTCCGCATGGAATAGATGGAAGGTCGGATTTGTTGCCAGAGGGCTCTCTCAGAAAGAGGGAGTTGATTATGATGAGACATTTGCTCCTATGGCTTGATATACTTCCATCAGATCGATTATTGCTATTTCAACCTCGGAATGGAAGTTGTATCAGATGGATGCCAAGACAACCTTTCTCAATGATATTGTTGACACATTACTTCTTGGGATTAGAAGTATGATAAAGGTAGAGGAAGATTTTCCTAGGTCAAGGAAATTACACCATGGATATGCTGAAGAGATTCAAAATGTTGGATTGCAAGTCCATAGCTACTCCGATGGATGCAAATTTGAAGAAGCTGAGGGATTCTGCTTCAGATTCAAATTTAATTGATCCCACCATGTATTGCCAGTTGATTGGGTCCTTGATGTATCTGACGAACACCAGACCAGACATTTGTTTTGCTATGAATTCTCTCAGTCAGTTCATGTGCGAACCAAGGTAGATTCACTGGAGTGCTGCAAAACAAGTACTCAAATACTTACGTGGCATTGTGGGATATGATCTACGATATGACTCAGATTGTGACTTAAGATTGCAAGGGTTACAGACTCAGATTGGTTTGGATGCACTACAGATAGGAAGAGCATTTCAGGATGTTGTTTTCAGTTTGAGTTTCGAAGCAATTTCCTAGTACAATAGGAAGCATAACTCAGTAGCTCTCAGTATTGCAGAGGCCGAGTATATGACTCCTAGTTCAGCAGCCAGAGAAGCAGTTTGGCTTCGTAAACTTCTTGCAGGATTGTTGGCCAGATTCCAGAGCCAACCGTGATTTGCCAAGATAACCAGAGTTATGTGCAGATGTCAGTGAATCCTGTATTTCCCGAAAAGTCGAAGCACACAGAGATTCAGTATCAGTTCATACATTATATGGTGTAGAAAGGTGCAGTCGAGCTCCAGTATATTTCGACAGATGACCAGACTGCAGATGTTCTCACCAAGCCTCTTCCCAGGGGAAATTTGAATACTTTCGCGGAAGACTTGGAGTAGAAGAGAATGTATCCCTCCTTGAGAGGGAGAGATGACTGAGAGACATTTACCATACTTTCACCCAGGTACCTCTGCTCGTCCAGGTTCTCAGCCAAGTATGGGAGAAATCCCATCGGCAGATGAGACGGACAGGTAGGAGATGGTTGAGTTCACCCAGGTACCTCTGCTCGTCTAGTGTCTCAGCCAGGTATGGCAGGAATTCCATCGACATATGAGACAGACAGGTAGTAGATGGTCGGGTTCACACAGGTGCCTCTGCTCGTCCAAGTACTTAGCCAGGTATGGGAGTAATCCCATCGGCAGATGAGTTGGACAGGTAGTAGATGGTCGTGTGATTACACAGGTACCTCTACTCGTTTAGGTTCTCAGCCAAGTATGGGAGTACCCCATCGGTAGATGAGACGAACAGGTAATAGATGGTCGTGCACGTGTTCTCATCCGGGATCTCTTGCCAGGTATGGAAGTATTCCATTGTTAGTAGAGACAGATAGGTAGCACAAGATTCTCTCTCAGACATCCGGATAGAACAAATTTATAAAGACAACCTTCAGTACGTTTAGAGATGGTGGAGATAATATAGATGTACAGATGAAACCCAGATGATGCTGATGCTGATGAAGACCGAAGAATACCTTCCTTGTTGAGAGGGAGTGTTGGCGTTTGTGCAACTTCAGAAGCTATTCTTATTGTCCTCCTTCGGGAGTTGAACTTGTTGTAATTATTCATCTAAACCCTAGAAAGAACAATGTAATCCTTGGGGAGAAAAGCCAACAATAAAAGAATAAATAAAATAATAAAATATAAATTTTTTTATTGCACCCCCAAGTGAAGTCGGCCCCAATTATTTTCTGGGTGGGAAAACAGTATAAATAGCAGGTGCCCCCTCCTCATTTCAACACACAACAGCAGCGCAACAGCTACACAACAATTCACAGTTTTATGGGAAAGACAACAACTACACAACAACTCAGAAGTAGACTGATTTTCAGGGTTTCATATTTGGAAGGCATTTCCATATTTTTCTTTTTCTTTCTTCATTGTACTTTGATCTCAGAATTATCATCTCTAGACGAAGGTTGCTGGGTTTTTCCCAAGTGAAAAATACTTGTGTTATTGTTCTGTGCTTTGTCTATCTTCTAGTGATCTTATTGATAAATGCAATTAAGATATACTGCTATAATTTATAAGAAAATCTAACAATAGTCTCCAAGAATAGTGCTTCTCTGTTGAGAGAAAATAGCATGTGTATGAAGAAACTACTCCAGAAGTTTGCCCTCCTTCCATAATAGCCACTTACATGAGATCATTAGTTGTGTATGACCAATTTCCTATTTTAATGCACTTTTTGCATGCCTAAGGGCTTATAAATTTCCTAAAAAGAGAATCCCCTAAAATTAAGCCTTAAAAGAGTATGGTGGGGTAGGCTATTCTTAGGAAAGAAAGGCATTTAAAAACAGTAATGAGGCCTCTCAGTAGCGTGCACAAATTATGAGGAAAAAATAGTAACTCGTGGCTTGAGAAAGTGCAAGGAAACTTCCTTAGTTCCTATGCTCCCTTTCTTGGTAAAAATTGAACCCTCTCATAATAGTAACTACCATTTAATTCGAAATAAGTCATTTTGCAAAATAGTAAGTGGCTCGAAGGAGGGGGGAAATAGTATTAGTTCTAAAATAAGAGTGAAACAAGGCTCAAGGAAAGAGGAATGAAGCTCATCAAGGAGGATGCATCAAGACATCTCACACAAGCTTTTTATAACAAATATTTCCAAAAAAAGTAAGTAAACCTCATGGGCCTACCAAGTACCCTCTCAATCATGCCAAAATGCAACCAGATCTTGAAATTTCAAAGTGCTTAGAATCGCTTGAGCCCAAACACTTCTACTATATGCCATACTGATTATCCAAAAGTCTAGTCACCTTTCTAAAAATAGCTGAGCTAAATATAGACCAAAATCCGTACTCTTGGAATCAATTGAAACTCAAACCATAGGCAAGTCTCCCAATTGGGTACTCAAATATGTAATCATCCTCTGAATCTACCCAAAGTCAGAAAATTGCTCAAATTGCCAACTAGTAAAAGTAGGAACTTCTATGATTTGCCTCAAATTCAACCTCTTGGAAATCTTCCCAAAGCGTATCCAAAACTATGATCATATCTTGAAAAACTCGTGTCTCAAGAAACTACAAAACACAACTTAATTATAATCTATGGGTTCTTTGGCCTCCCATTCTTGCTCGGAATACTCCACTGTGTTGAATTTTAGCATAAGCATATAACTTAAAAAGTTTGCAGATAAACTTAAACAAATCAGCAGTGCAGTATAAACACATTCATCACATCAGCACAATGGACACAAGATTTTTCATTGGGGAAACCTTCAAAGGCCGAAAACCCTAAAAGCATTAATAGCTCATCTTGTGGATGAGATGACTCAGAAAATCCTTCAAAAAGTTCCTCAAATCTAGATCTGGATTTTTACCCATAGTAACTTCTGTCTGCTGCTCGAAAATTTTCAGGCTGCCCGAACTGTACCTTGCCTGCTGCCCAAAAAATTCTCAGGCTTCTCGAACTGTATTCGAGCTGCCCTCTGTCCTTCTCTTGCCTGACCTGACCTTCACCCTCTCCAGCTGCCCTGTATAGGCCTAGGGCTGCTCGACAGCCTGTCCAAACCCTCACAGGGTGGCCCGTAGGTTGCCCTGAGGGCTGTGCAGCCATTGACTGCTACAACACCCTCACGGGTGAGCCTTGAGGGTCGCCCGGAGGTGATGTGTGCTCATGGATTCCCTAAGGGTCAGCTCTAGGGCTACCCAAGGGTGCCCAATGGGCCATGACCCTCACGGGTTGAGCTGCCCGTAACAGCAAAGGGCAGTACCCCTGCCCAAAACAACAAAAACTCAGCCCGTGAGAGAGAAGGAGCTGCCCGAAGTTGTCCTTGGCTGCCCGAAAAAGATGAAGAATGGTTGTCCAAAAATTCAGATGCTGAAGATGAAGATGACTGTCAAAAACTTGTTGAAGATTAAAACCCTAGCTGAGGGTTTGCTTAGAGAAAATGGATGCCCTAGCTGAGGCAAAACAACCTTCTACGGAGCCTTCAAAAAAATAGCAGCTTCACCTGTAAAGATCAAAACTTGTATGTGATAATGAGAAGACTTGATCTTCTTTTATATCCTTCATTCACTTGTAAAGTGGACCAAAATCAGGAAAGATAAAAATAATAATATTTTAATCTTTTCCTAATTTCACTTTTACCTTCTTACCAAAAGGTCTTTTTTATTTATCTTTGACTTTTACAAAAGTCCTTATTTATCTTTGACTTACACCTTTGGTTCTTTTCATGTGGTACAAAAGTCCTTATTTATTTTTGACTTTTGACTTTGGCCTTTTTCCAACTGCCCCCGTGGTCCTTTTTGATTCCAAAAGTACATCATCATAAACCAAGAGAGTTATTAATGCTTTTATCTCACACACTGTGTGACACCTAGATCTAGTACTAGGGTAACTTGACCAAGGGTAGCTAATCCTTGGAGAAGCACACTAAGCCCATAGATCAAGGGTTAGAGTGCCACACATGCCCAGACCCAGTCTAGGGCTTACAGCTCAGAACTAAGTTGAGTCTACCAGCCCTAGATTGGTCTACATCATGGTCCCGGACCAGATGTCTACTCAACACAAGGTTGAGTCTACCCAGGGCAGAGCTGGGTCTATATCATGGTCCCAGACCAGATATCTACCATTCAACAGAATGGTCACTCAACACTGGGTTGAGTCTTCACCGTGGTCCCGGACTAGGTGGTCCCATTCTCCTAAGAGAAGGGCTCTCGATGTTGCTCAGAAAAATCAACACACTGAACCTGGAAGTATGGGGTACCTACTCTACTAAAAGCTTTGTCCATCAGATGTGCTTGTATATGTTGGACTCAATGGCCACACTTAGAGGGGGGGTGAATTGGTGTGTGAGCAATTTAAATCTTTTTACTTTCTTTTATCAATCAGATTATATCAAGCATTATGTTACCAATTACATCATCATATGCATCAACCATGAGTCATAAGCACAATCATCACATCAAGAGAGACACAAGAATATATGTAGTTTTGATCTTTATTTATGGTAATGGAAGACTACAATCTTCTTGATTACAATCAACACCAACTGATGAAAAGAGCACCAACTCTTGTAACAGGACCCAACCTAGTTTTCTTAGCTTCAACTACGAAGGGTTTGAGGAGTCCAATCCTCAAGTGCAAGATTCAACTTGTAAGCTTGATGCCAATCTTTGATTGTCGTCAATCTGCTGCTCAATCATCTCAGCCTATGCTCATCAACCTCTGCTTGTCAATTAGCTCATCAAAACTGCTGGTCAAGCACTGCTCATCATTCTGCTGGTCATAATCTGGTCATCAAAGGTCTGCTCATCAATATTGCTGGTCAAGCTGGTCAATCTGCTCATGTACACATCATCATTAAGAGTATCACCAAGTATGCATCATCATCGTTATCAAGGTCTGCAACATCAGGATTTGAACATGTCATCAAGTCATCAAGGTCTGCAACATCAGCACAGAGTATTTATTATAGTGTTCAAAGCACTATCAACATCATATTATCATCCTCATACTATAGTGTCACCAAGCAATCATCATCAAGGTAGTAGCATGCATCTTCATCATAGGATTTGCATTATCATGTATAAGGCATCTGTTGATTTTTGTACCTAGTCAGATGTTCCCTAAGTGGCTTTATTTTGCCTAAGTCACTTAAGAGGAAAAAATGTGACCCTCACATTAAAGTCACTTAAATGTGATTTTATGACTATAGTCACCTTTTGATAAAGTGAGTAAGTGAGTGAATTTATTTATGGGAAATAAATAAATGAGAATTTCACTCTCACTGTGAAATTATAAAAAGGGGTGAGGGAGGCAAAAGTGAGTTGACTTTTCATTTTTCAAGTCAAGGAGAAGAGAGAGCTCAAGGAGGTCGAATTACTCAAGGAGGTCAAATTTCCAGGTTAGGGTTTGAAGTTGAAGATTTCAGCAAATTGCTTGCACGGTTCCCTAGATCGTACGGCCACATTAATTGCTGGAGTACGACCACATTTAATGCTGAGTACGGATGCATTTATTGGCTCGAATTTCGAGGAGGAAGTACGGCCAGGTCTGCACGGATTTCGAGGTGTACGGCCGAATTAAATGCTGCACGAAAATCGAGGAGTGCGGATTGTGTACGGCTGAGTAAATTTCGGCATAGATTTCGAGGTAAGTACGGCTGTAATTAATGCTGTACGGACTGTGTACGGACTGCAATAAATAGGCACAGATTTCGAGGAATTTGTACGGCTGGTTCGCTGTACGGATCTGCTGTCAGATCGGCACGAATTTCGAGATGTACGGCTAGGGTTTGCTGTACATGTGCATTTATTGCTGAGAGAAATTGCTGGTGGAGATAAGTTGTATTTTCATCTTTCATTTTCTGTCCTACATTTTACTGAAGAAATAATAAAAGCTCTCATCTCAAAACTGGTTTTCCCCGTGGGGGTTTTATCCAGGGCAAATTTGCCAAAAATTACTGTGTCAAATTTTATGGTGTGCATGTGTTTATTTACAGCCTGTTAGTTGTTTTCAGCGTGTTTAAATTGTTCAGAGAAATTTCATAAGTAACTTCAAGCCTTTGCATAACCGGCTGAAGTGAAATTCAAGAAATTGTTCATTAAACCAGTATGTTG